>JAHRHZ010000277.1:14970733-15087779 GCA_024137785.1 Ginglymostoma cirratum | reverse complement strand
GAGGGTCACCGGACCCGAAACGTTAACTCTGTTTTCTCCTCCACAGATGCTGCCAGACCTGCTGAGCTTTTCTAGCAACTTTGTTTTTGTTCCTGATTTACAGTATCCGCAGTTCTTTTGGTTTTTGTAAATGTTGAAATGTTGCAAAACCAACACCAAACTGATGGTCTCCTTCTCAATTGTGAAATATTCCTTTTTTTTTCTAGAAAAATATCCGATAGGTCTTTCTATCTTCTCTTTGTCATCTTGGAAGAGTACACCACCAACACCCAAATCACTAGTGTTAATAGCCACTTTGAATAGATTTGCATAATTAGGTGTGGCTAATACTGGGGTGGTGGTTAGCACAGTTTTCAGGCTGCCAAATGCCTTGTGATAGTCCTGTGTCCACTGGAATTTCCTGTACTTCTTAGCAAGTCAGTCAGTGGAGCAACCATGCTGCTAAAGTTTGGTACTAATTTTCAATTAAAAAACCACTCCGTCCAGGAATTGTACTACTTACCTTTTCATCGATGGATGGGAAACTCCCCGATAACGTTTGTTTTCACATCCTGTGGAGCCATTTGTCCATGTCCAATGACACGGCCAAGGACCGTGACCTGGGCTCTTATGAACTCATTCTTGGCCAGCTTTATCACCAAGCTCACCTTCTGAAGTTGATCGAACAATTGAGATGGATGCTGCAAATGTTCCTTCCATGTGTGACTAAAAATCACCAGATCAGCGATTTATACCATACAATTGGGTAGTCCCACTGACTTTTTATTGGTTAGTCTTCAAAATGTTGCTGGTGCATTTTACATACCAAATGGTATGACTTTAAATTGTACACTCCATTTGCTGTCACAAAAGCTGAAATTTTCTTTGCTCCCACGGATGAAGGTATCTGCCAGTATCCTTTGAGTAAGTCCAGCTTTGAAATATAGGTTGCTTGTCCTAATTTCTCAATAGTGTTCCATCCATGGAAATAGTAAATTCTCATTTGCCAGCATTTGGCCTGTATCCCTCTAAACCTTTCCTTATTCACATACCCATCCAGATGCCTTTTAACTGTAGTAATTGCACCAGCCTCCTCCACTTCCTCTGGCAGCTCACTTCACACACACACCACCCTCTATATGAAAAATCGTTCCCCTCTCACCTTAGACCTATGCCCTCTAGTTTTGGACTTCCCCTATTCATCCTATCCAATGCACCTCATGATTTTATAAAGTTCTATAAGGTTACCCCTTGGCTTCGATGCTCCAAGGAAAATAGTCCCAGCCTATTCAGCCTCTCCCTGTAGCTCAAACCCTTCAATTCCAGCAACATCCTTGTAAATCTTTTCTGAACCCTTTCAAGTTTCACAATGCCTTCAGCAGGGAGGCCAGAATTAGATGCAGTATTTCAAAAGTGGCCTAACTAATGCCCTGTACAGCTGCAACATGACGTCCCAATTCCTGCACTCCATGCACTGACTAACAAAGGCAAGCGTACCAAGCACCACCTTCACTACCTTGTCAATGTGCCACTCCACCTTCAAGGAACTATGAACCTACACTTCAGGGTCTTTTTGTTCTGCAACACTCGCTAGGACCTTACCATTAAGTGTATAAGTCCTGCCCTGATTTGCCCTACCAAAATACAGCACCTCACATTTATCTAAATTAAACTCATCTGCAACTCATCGGCCCATCTGATCATGGTCCTGTTGTACTCTGAAGTAACTTTCTTCGTTGTCCACCACACCTCTCCAATGTATCACTAAGTTAATAGTGTTACAAATTATTTATGCCTGTTATTGCAAAATATATTTTTGAGATTTTGTAGCTGTAGAATCTAATAGCGCAGAAGGAAACCATGCAATCTACCGTTCCCATGAAGGCCCTTTGACAGAGCTATTTAATTCCCAAACCTTATCCTGTTTGAAAATTACTGTTGTATTTTGTTTACATAATTATTTTGGGCGGTGTATAAGTTACTACGTAAAATAAAATTTAAAAATCTCATTATGCTTTTGCCAATCATCTTAAATGTGTGCATCCTGGTTATCAATCTTCGGATTAATTGCAACAGTTGCTACCATCTATGCTGATCAAAACCCTTTATAATTGTGAACACCTACTGGATCTCCTAACCTTCTCTTCTATAAAACAAACCCTAGATACTCCAATCTTTGTGAGCCTTATCTTTGCTACCATTCCAGTAAATCTCATCTGCTCCTTTTCCCAATAAATTGTTTGATGCACACGATAAGGTACAATTCTCCAGCTGAGGCCTAACCAGTAACTTATACATTTGCATACCTTTGCTTTTATATTCAATGCCTTTATTTATAAAAGCCTACGATCTAGTATGCTTTTTTAAAAATTAGAATTTGTTTTTTAAGAAAGCATAGTATCAACTCGTCTTAACCATTAAAATCATATCACAACAGTCAGAGATTGGAAGTTCTCCTGCTTCCCTGCAAGTGGGCAGCATATTGTCAGTGCATTCCTGTTCACTTGCAACCTGACCTTTTTTATTCGAAGATAAAAATGGAATGATGACAAAGTATGTACTCATTTTGCTTGGTGATACTGGGTTGATGTGGGTTTTTCTAGGTGTGATGCTCTCCCTAACTCGTAAAAAGGCCCATTTAATCATGGCTCCTGTCACCCACTGGCTCAAAATCCCCTGATTTATCTTTTTTTAAAATTTTCATTCTTTTCCAATCTCCAAAGGACTGTGTTTAATTCTTTATTAACCACTTATTCACAGCACTGATCTTTCAACTGACTCTGGCTTATTGTTTATCTCAGTCTTTATGCTGTCATTTTTTGCCTATTCATTTTCTCCAACTCTGTCACCAAGAACTATCTGTTGAACTTTTGATCACCTTTCCTAAATTATGTTAATTGATGAGATTTGAGTGTTGCTGACAAAGCCATTTCTAGTTGACCTTGTCAAAATAAACAGGAGCTTATTTCCTGCCTAGTGCTCACCCCAGGAGAGGTTGGTTATCCCTACCTCAAGGCTGTAAAAACAGGAAAAACTTGACTTTCTTTAGATTGTTTTGCATCTTTAGCACAATATGATAAATTCAAAATATGTCTGTGTACTATAAATCCTTAACCAGCCAAATTAAGCTAGTTTATTATACACCTTAACAATTCTCTTAACATTCATTTAAGGAAAAGTGCACCTCTTCCTCTCATGCAATGTTTCTAAGTCAAGATGACATACAGGTCACCACTCCTCTCTTGTATAGCCCCAAGCTAGTGTGAGGGGTCCACAGGAATAAGTTCCTGTCAGACATTTCTTTCTCCACTCAATGGCATAGCTGATACAAACTGACATTTTGTCTCTGCATGAAATTGTTGCATACTCACTTTCTTGCCCCTTCCTCAGTTCACTTACTGGGAATGCTGAAAAGGAGGCATCTGCAAAAGCAAGACACAAACAAAATTCTTGTATTATTCAGCAGGCCATTTGGTATTTGTAGAGTTTGTTAGAATCAACCAGAAACCAGTAATATTTAAATTTTTGGGAGGGAAATCTGAAATCCCAGGTATTTACTAAAAGAATAAAGCCACCAACTTCACTGCTTGAAACAGAACAATTTTTATTACACAAGAATAAAAGGACATGAACACTAATAACTATGCTGTGTCACAAAGTTACATTAAAAAAGTTAAAATATAATGAACAGGCACTTATACTCAAGTAAATTTCTTCACTCAAATGTCTGTCAATTTCAGTTAGACCATTTGAAAAAAATCAAGTCGAAAACTTAGCAGAAATTGGAAGATTAGCCGCTGTTGAATCTGGGTACTGCTTTGAAGTTAAGGGTCAAGATTTCTTCGGTCTTTCGCTTGCACTCAGTAAGGTTGTCCATTCCAACCTCCAAATGTCTCATGGTTGTAGACTCTTATTTCAAGGCATTCATAGTACAGTAAACAAAGCCACCTTGGGTTTCATTCTTCAGCTCTTATGATTTGAAACCTCCAAATGTAGAATGCGAAAAGTTGTCAGATAGTTGTGGAACTGTAGCATTTTTCAGAAAAGTCAGGGGAAATTTTGATGAGAATTGAGAGCAGAATGTTGACCATGGTTTTTCCCCATTTTCCTGTTGAAGTCCAAGCAGTAGGAAATACTGATTTAGTGAAATTGAGTATGGAGGTCTCCAGGTCCGTGAGCAAATTCAAACTTAATGTCGAGTTCACTATTTGATTAGTAGGGCAACTGCTGATCTCATCCACCCCTATCACACTATTACTCCAGTGTGCATACAGTAACATGCCTAAATTACACATGCTGTGATTCTCACAGCTGTTATGTTTCTTCACCAAAATCCGTAACGCAAATGTAGTGCAACCAATGACATAATGAGGGCAGATCTCATTGAGTTAAATAAAATCAGTCTAACAAGTGCAACAATATTGCTAGATTAACAGTTGAATGTGTTTCTTTGATATGTGAATCTCATTTCTGGAAGTTACAAGTTTACTTAAGAGTTTGTGGTCCCAGGGATATTTAAAAGAATGATACTTTTAAACTGATGTAATCCATTATTTTTTTTTTAGAAAGTCTTTTTATGTGCCTACAAATACTTAGCATGATTAACCTTTTTTGAAATTGTTCTCAAGTACTGTATAGCCAAATAGTCCTAAAAGTAATTTACAAGTTATCTCCTATAAGTTTTGCTCATGATATATCAGTGGATACGGTAGAAAGTGGGAATTAGTGCATTAAATAGTCCAAAAGTGTTAAATTTCACCAGAAAATAATCAGAACTGTGCAAGATGATTTTTAAAATCTGATGAAGGGTCTAGGCCTGAAACGTCAAGCTTTCCTGCTCCTATGGTGCTGCTTGGCCTGCTGTGTTCATCCAGCTCCACACCTTGTTATCTCAGATTCTCCAGCATCTGCAGTTCCTATTATCTCTGATACCATTTGAAGCATGATGTGCACTCAATGCAGAAAAACTTAAACTCGAGAGAGATTATTTCTGCCTTAAAATGACATTGAGGTGTTTTAAGTTACTAAATGCTTTTTAAGTTTTAAGTTACTACATTGCTAAATCATAGTGGTTCTACAGCTTAAAAATTCTTTTCAATAAATATGTTTAATTAGCTGTGTCTCAATCATAAATGTCAGTCCCAGTAATCTCCTTGCCCAGTGTTTCATTACTGTCACTATGATAGGCTGGTAGTTGTCATATATGGTTGTTAGTCTTAAAGCCTAGATATTTTCATCTTTACTAGCATTTAAAACTCAACCACCATCTCTTCAGTAATTATAGTGCTGGTTTCTTAACTGAAGTTGAGATGCAACATTAGCCCCAAGAAATAAATATTTCCAGAAATACAAGTCCACCTCTAGAAACATGAAATGTACTGGAGGAATGGAAATGAAGAACTCTAGAATGTTGGGCTGAATCTTCTAATCCCAGATGTAGTGGGCCTGGCAATGGGAAGACAATTTAGTTAGGCAGGACGGTAACATCCCAGATTCCTATGCTTTCCCACCTCTACTTGAATTAAATTATGGGTGGGAAAGCCCAAACCTGACCTTCCTGCTTCACTACCAATTGAGCCATTAAATTCTCAATTAGTCACTTAACAACCACTTGAGGGTCTATTCCCACCTGGGCCAAGTTATCTCATCTTTGGGTAGGACAGAGAGTCAGTCCACCTGATTGGTAAACCATTGCGGGTAGGCTATTAGTTTTGAGAAGGTGTGGTATCTGTTGATTTGCACTGATTTGTGCTTGATTGAGGGACTGGACATCAGGCAGGAGGGATGGTTGCTGAACACCCTCTATCTTTTAGTATCCCCCTACTCCTCCGACTGGCTGGTAACTGTTTCTAGGCAGAATTTCCATTTCCAGGGACTCTATTCTGGAGAAAGGCTGTCTGCTGCCTTCTTAGCTGTCTGATCGGAGAAAGATGCAGCACACCTTGCTATAAACATCAGGCCAGGTTTCTAGCCACCTATTTGTCGAGCATGAGACTCAAAAAGAAGCAGAAGGTCGCACACTGACTCTTCATGTTTGGGACCTTTTTGTTAAATTCAATGCAGACAGATAGTTTAAAAGCATTTTTTTTTTACCTATCCCTGGGATGACAAACTCTTAAGTGAAATGAATTTGTAGCTTCCAAAGTCTCCAAACTGCGGAGATGATAGACTTGATGTTATATGAGATTGGAGAATATTTAATTCCACTGCTAAAAGGGTAACTAAACACAAACCTGTTCATAATTCAGGATTGATATATTAAAATATTAAGACCAAGTATATTCTAAAGCTAAGGAAGTTTTACTGTGAACCTGATTCATACAAACTTGACCTTGATGACCTTGAACAGGCTGTAGCAATTAAATACTTTTCATATTTTCATTCTAATTACCGACATTCATATTAACTGAAAAGGCTCATTCATTTCCATTCTACAGTTACAAGTTTTCTTTCAGTTGTCCATGGAGCGTACTAGTGAAAACTTTGGACAGGGAAGTAAGGAAAGACAGAAACAGTTGAAATATATTGATAAAGTTCATATAGCGGAATTTGACTTTTGTTTGGTCTTTACGGAAGAATGTCTTCTGGTGGCAAAGAGATCTTTGTGGCTTTGAGGACAAAATCAAATGAGTGTCTTCTAAATGGTAAGTTATGGAGGGTTTCTAGAGGGAGAACCAAGTTACTTTTCTGAATCCTGGAGGAGGCATACATGGGCAAACAAAATTAATTTGACACTTGATTTTCCTGACATATTTGGTTCTGTCATCCTTTGACCTGATTAGAGTATGCACAGCACAGGCTCTGACTAAAACTCCCAACAGGCCCCCCAATTTCCATATTAAAAGTAAACAACAACCTGAAGATGGGAGGCTGCTTGGATACCTGTGGTAGATGTCTTTCAAAATAGAACTATATTTGTTGTCAGCGTTAACAAGACATTGAGAAATCTGACAGCATTTTCATGCCATTAACATGAAGCAGAGAGTGAAAATGACAGTAATAATATTTTGAAATTTAATTTAGGCAGTATTTTCTCTCTATAGTAAAACTATGATTTTAGCCAATTGATACAAAAACAAAATAAAAACTTGTGCGTACACTGAGAATCTAAAACAAAAGTGCAAAATGCAGGAAACAGGAGGTGAGGCAGCATCTGTGAAGAGAGATTTGAATTGTGGCCTCAATTTCACTTTCCTGCCTATACCCAGCTCCTGACTCCCCAATCTTTGTCTTCCTTGTTGGTCAGAAATCTGTGTAACTTAGCCTTGAGTGTATTCAATGACCTAGCCTCCACTGCTGTGTGGGAGAAAGAATTCCAAAGGTGAGGAATAAATTCCTGCTTACTTTCTTAAATGAGAGAATCGTTGTTTTTTTAACTGTGGCCCTGAGTCCTAGACTGCTGTAGGAGAAGGAACATCCTCACAATTCTGTCAAGCCCTTGTCAGAATCTGGCATGTTCTAATAAATCACTTCTCATTCCTCTTAACTTCTAATGGTTATTGCTCAACTTGCTCAATCTCGTTCCCGTGCTGGGAATCCTAGAACTCCTGACCTAACAACACTATGGGTGTACGTACACCTCAGGCACTTGCAGTTGTTCAAGTAGCACCTGACCAGCAGGGCATTTACGAATGGGCAATAAATGCTGGCCCAGCTAGCGACACCTATGTTCCATTTTTTTTTATTCATGAAAAAAACCTTTACTGGTGATTTCTTTCCTTAGCTGTATCTTGTTTACCTAAATTGATTCCCCATCTTGATCTTCGAAACCAAGATTTCTCAAAATTTTACTGGTTTTATTCTCTTTATTAATGGTGCTTTTTTTATTGGTCATGGGATATTGGTGTCAGTGGCTAGCTCAGTATTTATTGCTCATCCCTAATTGCCCTTACTTGAGTGGCTTACTAGACCATTTCAGGGGATAGTTAAGAGCCAATCACAATACTGTGTGCTTGGAGTCTGATGTAGGCCAGACCAGTTAAGGATGAAGTATTTGCATCCCTATAGAACATTAGTGAACTAGATGAGATTTTAAGATAGTTGACAGTTGTTACATGCTTGCTGTTTTTAAATTCCAGATTGTTATTGAATTGAATTTTTACCTGTTACCATTGCAGAATTTGAACCCATGCCCAGAGCATCAGTCTGAGGTTCTGGATTTCTAGTCCAATGACATTATCACTATGGGGGAGGTAGTTTCACTGGCCTAGTAATTCAGAACCTCATTCTAATATTCTGAGGTTTTGGGTTTGAGTCCCACAATGGTAGGTAGATTTTTTTTTCCTTTTGAATTCAAATTTCACTATCATTAAAAAGCTGGCCAAATGGTGACCATTTAATCAGCATTGATTGTCATAAAAATAATGTACTTTTAAGGAGGCCTGACTCCGGACCCACTGACGTGGTAGACTCTCCACTATCATTCGGGCAATGAGTGCTGGCCTAGTCAGCAGTGCCCATATCCCATGAATAAATTTTATGAAAACACAGTATCACCACCTTTCTTTTTTCTTGTTCTTCTGAAATCTTGTGTACCAGCTTTGACCTCCTGTAACCATGTCTCTGATACAGCTATTGTAAGAATTTTGTTGTTTTTTCAATTCATCTAAATGAGTGATACATATGTTTAATTCCTTTAATTCTGCCTTTTTAAAAAAAAGTCTGTTTTTGGCTACTCTGACCTTATTTGCTGGTACACATTTATGCTTGTAATCTCTGCCCCTTCCCATCGCACTTTGTTGTTTCTTTATGTTATTGCCTTTCCTTTCTCTTTACAAAAAAATCCACGTCTCCCCCCAGCTGTATAATTTATTTTCCTCTCTACAGCCTCAATGTGCCAGGACACTAGTCCTAACTCAGTCAAGTACTCCTATAGTACAGCCTCACTTATTTTCCCGTATAAATGACTCAGAATCCATTTGTTCCACAGTAATCTGTGAGCTGCACATTCAACTTTCTTAGGGCTTAGGCCCCTCCAGTGCAACCTTTTGGATCCCTATGCCTGCCTCACCTGCAGTCAAATTCCCATGAACCTGACCATAGGCTAGGTATATCAAATCTGATCAAAAGAGTATGACAGCCTCTTGAAACAAACTGTTGAGATAACATGCCCCTTCCCTCATCATTGCTTTCTGAAGCTTGCATTGCAGAACGCCAACAGTGAGCCAAAATTCTTCACGTTACAGGTAATCATTGTAGATGTGGTTGCAATGCATTGCTCGCATGTACACCAACTCCCATGTGCTACGGCTACAACATACCAGCTGCCCTGATTTTTTTATTATGTTTTATTTAACTGGTTAAATTAAAAATATCACTTGATTGTAATCTGTAATTTTATCAAGTGCTTTTAACTGGCTTATCTATAAATTTGATGCAACACCTATGTCACCTCAGTACCAGTTTAAATGACTGCCCCCTTTTAGACAAAGCAGAAAATAAAAGTTGGCTGCTTGTCCTGCTGTGTTCATCCAGCCCCACACCTTGTTATCCCAAATAAAAGTTAAAACTCACCAGCTACCAACACCATGTCTGCTGACCTAAATAGGCTTCAATTTTCAGATTCAACGTCTACGTTCTGGCATCCTGTCTTAAAGCACTTTATTTTTGTTAAAGGTTCGGCAGCATTGTATCAGATTCCCAGTTTACACTGTACAGTATCTTAAGCTGCTATCTTGATGCTTGCTTACTTTGTATGCTTAGCAAAACCATGTATATTTATACCATCTAGAAATGAGTCAAGCACTGCTGGCTGAAGAAACTAGTTCTGCCTACCTTCTAAACTGACTAGCTGACTCTCTAGCTTCTTTGTTTCAAAGACTGGAAGGAACTTAAATTTTATAGTAATTTGTTGTTAAATGCTAAATACAGATTATACTAGATTTTAGAAAGTGATGATCCTTAAAATTCCCTCACTCACCAAATGTCTAAGCACTTACTCTTTCTGGAGATACTGGCTATCTCTTTGGTAAGTAGCGTACAGTCAACTTTACTTTCAGTCTACAGTACTAAAAACCATAAATAAGAATTTTCTGTCCATTGTTCTGAAATTTGCTGAGCCCATGGGAGCTGTTGGTGGTGCTGAAATTGGTTGGCTGCATGCGGCAGTCTGTTGTGATACCATTTTACCCTGTTAGAGAATTTCTTAAATAGGATTACTGATTGATCAGGCAAATGACTATGGATCTGAATGATGCGCATTCTTTCAAAATGTGGACTGTACACCTTTCAGATCTCGAATCTGCCCCTAGTAAGAAACTGACTAGTCCATTTAAGCACTGAAACTTGAACCAAAATAATATGGCTAATTTACACTTGCCAAAAGCTGCTATTCACATGCAGGACCTGATCTTCTGCAGGCAAAAGGAGTCTATCTAGGCATTATCAACTTCTCAATTAAACAAAAGCTTGGGACATTATTTGAGACAAGCCCTGGGAATAGTGAGAGCTCATTTTGCCTTTTTTTTATAACTCTAACTCAATCAAAAGCTATGGGGTAACCTTATTTTGGTGTATTCTATATGGCAATGTCTTGACAAACCAGTTCACTTGCCCAGATGATCAACATGTTACCTTTCATGCAGTATGAAGATAGTCCCAGTCTATTCAGCCTCTTCCTTTAAACATAGAAAATAGGCCGTTCAGCCCTTGGAGCCTGCTCCACCATTCAGTTGGATTATGGCTGATCATCTTACTCAGTACCTGTTCCTGCTTTTGCCACACACCCTTTGATCCCTTTGGCGCTAGGAATTCTATCTATCTCTTGACAACATTCAATGCTTTGCTCTCAACTGCTTTCTGTGGCAGAAATTCCACAAGCTCACCACACTCTGGTTTAAAAAAAATTCTCCTAATCCATATCCATTGACTGTGACCCCTGGTTCTGGACTCATTAGTCATTGGGAACATGCTTTCTGTGTTTACCCGGTTTAATGCTGTTAGAATTTTATAGGTTTCTATAAGATCTCCCTTGTTCTTCTAAACTCCGGTGAATGTACTCAGAGTCACAGAGTTGTACAGCAAGGAAACAGACCATTTGGTCCAACTTGTTCATGCAGACCAGATATCCTAAATTAATCTATTCCCATTTGCCAGTATTTGGCTCATATACCCATTCTGATGCCTTTGAAATGTTGCAATTGTACCAGCCTCCACAACTTTCTCTGGCAGCTCATTCCATACGTACACCATCCTCTGCATGAAAAAACTTGCCCCTTAGGTCCCTTTTAAATCTTTCCCCTCTCACCTTTAAACCTATTCCCTCTAGTTTTGAAACCCCCCGCCCCAGGGAAAAGACCTTGTCTATTCACCCTATCGATGTCCCTCATGATTTTATAAACCTCTATAAGGCCACCCCTCAGCCTCCAATGCCCTGGGGAAGATAGCCCCAGCCTATTCAGCCTCTCCCTATAGCTCAAAATCTCCAAAACCCCAACAACATCCTTGTAAATCTTTTCTGAACCCTTTCAGGTTTCACAATATCCTTCCTATAGCAGGGAGACCAGAACTGCATGCAGTATTCCAAAAGTGGCCTAAGCAATGTCCTGTACATCTGCAACCTGACCTCCCAACTCCTTTACTCAGTGCACTGACCAATAAAGGCAAGCGTACCAAATGCCTTCCTCACTATTCTGTCTACACTTTCAAGGAACTATGAACCTGCATTCCAAGGTCTGTTTGTTCAGCAACGCTCCCCAGGACCTTACCATTAAGTGTATAAGCCCTGATAACAAGGTGTGGAGCTGGATGAACACAGCAGGCCAAGCAGCATCATAGGAGCAGGAAAGCTTGACGTTTCAGGCCTAGACCCTTCATCAGAAAAGCCCTGCCTTGATTTGCCTTTCCTAACAGAGCTTCATACATCAGTTCTGCCATTCCAGGAATCAGTGTGGTAAACCTTTGTTGCACTCCCTTAATAGCCAGAACATCCTTTTTCAGATAGGGAGCAAAACTGTACAGAGCCGTCCAGGTGGTCTCACCAAGGCCTTCCTCTACAAGTGCAGCAAGACATCCCTGCTCCTGTACTCAAATCCTCTTGCTATGATAATCTCACATATATCCACATTATACTTCATGTGCTGTGCATTTGCTCACTCATTCAACTTGCCCAAATGTTGCTATTGTCCATTTAAAAGTCTGTATTCTCGTGTCTGTCCTATTAATGCAAGACAAAAAGCATCGGCAACATGGATATTTCTGGAAAAAAAGGACAAGTTCTTTACTACCAGGTAATCATATGAAAATAAATACTAATGATGCTGGAGATCTAAGTTGAAACCAGAAAAGATTGTAATCACTTACTAGTTACATGGTTAGTGCCACATATGTGACTATACTAAAAATTTTGCAAACATATGTTATAAATTATTTTAGGCAAATGTAAAAGACACCAAATAATTGTCATGCAATGTTACCAGAAATTTCAGGATGCACAATGCTATAACTAGCAGACATGATGGTCTTGAGCTAGATTAAGATTTACTGCATTGTAACTTCAGTTTTGGCAATGGTGTAGATGTCAGTAGGTGTCAAAATAATATTTCTTTATCGAGGGTTTCTTTTGATCTTTTCAGTGGCTACTTTTTCATTCTCACCACCTCATTTATTAGGTGAAGTTGTAGTAATTTGATTCGATATATGGGGTATTTGGACTTTCACAGCAGCAGAATTAATCAATATCCTCAATAATTATTAATTCTACTAAATATAAAGTCACAACACTGAAAGAAAGCACTAATTTCCTCAACTCCTTAGTATTTACAGTTGGTAGAAGACAACAGGTGTAAATTAGCAAAGTTTTGTTTCAAAATAACTTGTGCAAACTTGTACAAATAAAACAAAAGTCAGCATTTGCTTTTGCTGCTCCTCCAATCAGTGACTATTTATCTGTCACATTTGTCGCTGATAGGCTCACCTGCCGGCCTGTCAGATGCAAATATGGGAGGGATCCAGTCCGTACTTGGAGGAGCAGCTCTTAATCATTTAACACAGACTGATAATGTCACAGCTAATGTATTTTCATTGCGTATGCAAAAAGCTGGAACATTTTAACCAGGCAGTTACAACTTTGTTTACTGCATTTTAGATCTCGATCACAGATTTAAATTTAACAATTGACAAGATTCATTACAGTAGGATCCACTATGTCCTTTCCAAATATAGATGCTCTTACTGTTACTTGGTCATAAATTAGTTATTGCATATTAATTTACAAGGAATTTATCACTCAGTGATTTAAAGTTTTCTTGATTCCCAGTTAGCTGATTATTTCTTTGACAGGTTGATAATCGATCGATCTCTCTCTCTGTCTCTCTATCTGTTGCAACCTCCTTCTGTTCCCCTGCCTCTTTGCAACCACACCCACAGCCTTCTTGTAGTCTTTTTTCTCCTCCAGCTCCCCAAGCAGCTGCCTTATCCTATTTCATACCTCTTGCAGTCTCCTTTTTCACCCACTTCCTCTCTTGCAGTCTCTTCCTCCCCAGAACCCAGAAGATGGAACTCCCGGATCCGGCCACAGCAAAAAGCTCAACCATGCCTGCCAAATGTGCCTTCCCCAACCCCCAACTTCTTTCTGTCTCCTGCACCTGCACCTCATTCTCCTGCTTTCAGCACCTCCACTCCTGGCTATTGCCGTCTGATTCCAGGTCTCAACTCTTGGTCTTCAACTTCATTTCTGAACTATGGCCTCAGGCACTTGGCAATTGGACCTTCTCCCCCGAAAAAGGCACTCTCTGGTGACTTCCTCAAGTCAAAGTCAAAAGTTGCATGACATCAGGTTTTAGTCCAACAGACTTATTTAAAATCATTCCTTATCATTCCTCAAGTCAGCGTTTGCCTTTGCTGCTCCTGCAATCAGTGACTATTTCTCTGTCACGTTTGTCGCTGATAGGCTCACCTGCTGGCCAGTCAGATGCAAATATGGGAGGGACCCAGGCTGTACTTGGAGGAGCAGCTCTTAATCATTTAACCAGAGGGGAAACATTTCTCTTTTTTTTGGCCACACCAATGAGTGAATTTTCTCAGGTGTTTTGGAGACTTTTGCCTGAAACCCCTGTGTATTTTGAGCATTGAATATCAGGATAGTCCTTGGCTTACAACAACTAAGAACTCAATAGTTGTCCTGATTTCAAAATAAATTAAATTGAAATCAATACTAATCTGAGCATTCAAACTTTTTTAATGCACAACTATTTACAAATCTTCTGTATGGTGTGGAATATTAGAAGACAACAGCACCCTAGTTCTAAAAATGTGGCAGTATAAAATTCGATCTCCCAATTTCTTTTGTAATGAATGGTCCTTGACAAGGAATTTGGTTGTTGTTAATTTGAAACTATTATAGCTGTGATTCTGAAATATCCAAGGCAAAATTTGTATATGTTATGTATTTTATGGTTTTAAAGCTTTTATGTATTCAATAGTTGCTTTCTTATAATCTTTCTGTCTCTTATTTGAAAATCATGGCTCCCTTCCTACAACTAATCTATATATAAATAGAGTTCCAAAAAAAACGTTAATGCTGTTTCTCCCTCCACAGCATTTTCTGTTTCTTATTTCTTATTTCCAGTATTGCAGTATGTTTTTTTTATTGAAAATTTAAAAGCTACCTTCTTCCAAGACTTAACTTTCCTCTTCTCCCATGAAGTAGAGAACAGGGAAAACTTACTCCCTTGAAGTATTGTTGACAATATTAATAACTAAACTTGGAACTCTGTTCTAAGAATTTATTGTTGAATCTCTCATTGTTATTCAAACTTATCTCTCAAACATGATTTATTGTTCAATTTATTCCATTCGGTTTAAGCATCATCTGTAGCCAAGCATCCGCCAGCTACCTACTCCTAGATCTAGACACATGACAATAATCATTGTTAATAAGTTGTCCGAGAGTGGTCAAGAGTGACAGTCATTCTCTCTTGATCCCCTCATGACGTAAAGCTGAGATATTCACAATATGGGAAGCCTTCCAAATCGCCATACTCTAATTTGGTAAGTTCGAGCTTACAGTGTCGCTCATTATTAGATTATTTCAAAACATGTTGTGTCGTGGGTGTCATCCTGCATTGAGCTCAGGTCCAGAGCTCACAAGTTGGCTTTGTTTTTAAATTGACAAGATTGACTGGGTAGTCAGTAAAAAAAATTACCACAACTTAAAGGCATATTAGTAAGGTAGATTTGAGTTCTGTAAAAGATAAACTATTTCATTATTATTCTTGTCTCAAATTTGAAAAGAAATGATTTTTTTGTGTTTCTTCTTTCAGAAGTAGCGCAAATGTTTGATTTGTAATCAAACTAGAAAGCAGACATTTTGGAAGAGATTTTATTGTCCCAAAAATGAATATGAAGATATAATCACTACTGTAAGAACCGTGGTTTGTTTAAAAACATTTCTGTATTAGAGTAATCTATGAAGAACGTGGGCTCTTGGTTTCTCGCTATTGCTGAATTAGCCAAGACACCACAAGACTTGCAAAGAAGGAGTCAAATGTTCATTCATATATTTCAAAGCATAATCTTACCATTTGAGTTTTAATCAATTTGTTTTTCTCCCCGAGCTTGGATCTATTGTGTGAAAGTACAACATGCAGAGCTGCATGTATATAGAACATGCATTTTCCCATTGCAAGCATTTCATTGTAACAAGCACCCTACTTCAGACAATTAAGACATTTTAATTTAATTTTTAATTTTCTCATTTAAGACCAATTAAGTATCTGCATTTGATTATATTAATGTTCATAGAATTCCAAACTAAAACATTAGATTTGGGAGGAATAAGATGCAGGTTGTGCTTCCCAATATTGTTAGAACAGAGAATGGAAAGGAATTGTATTTTCCACAAAGTGAGAGTGATGTGTCTCTGCACTTGTAATAACATATGGTTTCATAATTGGTAAATGTCCAGAAACAAGTTGTCCTATTGCATCATTCAGGATGATATGTTGCTGAGGGAGATGCAATGAATCTGAGAAGGTGGATTAAAATGTATTACAAGATGTCCTGGTTGTGAAAAATCTTGATCAATTGAATCATTAAGGCAGCCCATAAACCTCTAACCAGGATTCCCCACATGGTGAACCTCTAATCTAACTAAATATTTAGAGCAGACTCTTATTTCAAGGATGGATGGCAAATTTAGAAGATGGGTTTGCCCCATGTCTGGCTTGATAGCTTTGAGTGAATGAGCTGGTCAAATGTCAGTTTTGTAAGATGTTGTCTGTAACTCAGTATAAAATAACAAGAATTCACAAAGATGGCTGGTATGGAAAAATCAAAATTATCAGCTGATGTAGTGTCTCTGCCCTTCTAATACATCACTAGGAGAGAATAGAGATTTTGCTTTGAGTTTACTTCTGTTACATTCGAGGCACTTGATCCTGGATGCTGAGATGAAAAGTGTTCCATTACCATACACTAATATTACTCGCCTGACTTTCAGAAAGTTGCTAGATATAGCATTATATTTATTTGTATCCACACCATTGCTTTTAAAAATGGCAAATATTATAACAGCAGGTGGTTTGGAAGTAAGTACTTTGACCCTCTTTGTGCTGCTGTTCTACTTCATCAGTAAGACGGACTTAAATAGCAGTTTTTGCTGCTGACAGACAATTGCAACATAAAGATTGCTGCCAGGAAATATTTGAATACCTGAGCAGCCATACTGAGATGCAGAGTTGTTCGTAAGGTTCTGGACTTGCTAGAATTATGTCATTCCAAGTGGTTTTTTAAAAGAATGAAAAACAGGTTTCATCCTGTCTAGTTATTTGTTGTTTTCTAACTCCACATTCAAACCTTTGTCCTTGTTCCAAAATATTTCTGGCAATAGCCAACAATTTTGAGACACAATCAACTTAGGAAAGTGTACTGATACCTGAGGACCACTACTCCAGGGATTGTCACAAAAGTTAAGGATTCATTTAAATTACTCAAAGTCCCCAGTTTTCTGATCTGATCAGCTCAAAGTTAGTAGAAATGCTGATCATATTTCTCTACTTAATAAGTAGTAGTTTGGTTACAAATAAATCGATTTTAACTACAGGCAAGCAAAATATGAATTAACAACTTGTATCTCTAACCTGAACTCTAACCCTTCTTAAATCCCTATAAACACGTACAAACAAGATAGACGAGCAAAACAAAAATTTATTTACAGGAAAAAAAATATTATGGGAGCTCAGTTCAAAACATAGAAACATAGAAGATAGGAGCAGGAGGAAGCCATTTGGTCCTCCGAGCCTGCTCTGCCATTCATCATGATCATGGCTGATTGTCTAACTCCGTAGCCTAATCCTCCTTTCTCCCCATAACCTTTGATTCCATTCGCCTCAAATTCTATATCTAGCCACCTTTTGAATACATTCAATGTTGTGGGATCAACTACTCCCACAGGCTCACTATTCTTTGGCTGAAGAAATGTCTCCTCATCTCCATCCTAAATGGTCTACCCCAAATCCTCAGACTGTGACCCCTGGTTCTGGACACACCCACCATCGGAAACCTCTTCCATACATCTACCCTATCTGAAAGTGTTAGAATTTTGAGTCTGTATGAGATCTCCCCTCATTTGTCTGAACTCCAGCGAAAATAATCCTAGCCTAGTCAATCTCTCCTCATACGTCGGTCCTGCTATCCCTGGAATCGACCTGGTAAACTGTCGCTGCACTTCCTCGAGAGCATGAGCATCCTTCCTCAAAATAGGAGACTGAAACTGCACACAATATTCTAGGTGTGGCCTCACCCAGGCTCAGTATATTTGCAACAACACATCCCTGCTCTTGTACTTGAAACCTCTTGCAATGAAGGCCAACATACCATTTGCCTTGTTTACCGCCAGCTGCACCTGCATGCTAACCTTCAGCGCTTGGTGCACAAGGACAACCAAGCCCTGCTACACACTCCCCGCTCCCAATTCATAGCCATTCAGGTAGTAATCTACCTTCTTGTTTTTGCTTCCAAAAGGAATAACTTCACATTTATCCAAATTATACTGCACCTGCCATTAATTTGCCTACTCCCCCAACCTGTCGAGATCATGCTGAAGGATCTCTGCATCCTTGTCACAGTTCACCCTCCCACCTAACTTGGTATCATCTGCAAACATTGAGATGTTACATTTTGTTCCCTCGTCCAAATCATTGTGAATAGCTGGGGTCCCAGCACCGATCCCAGTGTCACACCACTTGTTACTGCCTGCTAATTTGTAAAGGACCCATTAATTCCTACTCTTTGTTTCCTCTCTGCCAACCAGTTTTCTGGCCATCTCAATGTACTCCCCCAATCGCATGAGCTTTAATCTTGCACAACAGTTTCTTATGTGGGACTTTGGGAAATGCTAGCTGAAAGTCCCAAAATACCATGTTGACCGGCCTACCCTTGTCAACTCTACTAGTTACACCTTCATAGAATTCCAACAGATTTGAGAAACATGATTTCCCCTCCATAAATCCATGCTGAATTTATTTGATCCTGCCACTGCTTTCTCAATGCTCTGCTATGAAATCTTTGATAATGGATTAGAGATGTTAGGTTTACTGGCCTATAATTCCCTGCTTTATCTTTACCTCCCTTTCTGAATATTGGAGTGACCTTAGCTATTCCCCCAACCTGCAGGGACTGTTCCAGAGTCTATAGAATCCTGGAAGATGACAACCAATGCATCTACTATTTCTACAGCCAATTCCTTAAGTACTCTAAGATGTACATTATCAGGCCTGTACTAATATTGATCTCCCTCAATTCTTCCCTCTCACTGAATCTTGCATTCTCCAACATTACTGGTATCTGAATTGTCCCTTGTTTGTGAAGACAGAACCAAAGTATGTATTCAGTTGCTCAGCCATTTCTTTGTCCCCTATTATACATTCCCCCATTTCTGTCTGTAGGGGACCTACATTTGTCTTCACCAATCTTTCTCTTCATGTTCCTGTAAAAACTCTTAGAGTCAGTGTTTATGTTCCCTGCAAACTTACTTTCATACTGTATTTTCCCCTTCTTAATCAATTCCTTGGTCCTTTGCTGAATTCTAAACTGCTCCCAATCCTTAGACATATTATTTTTCTTGCCAATCTGTATGCTTCTTCCTTGGATCGGATACTATGTCTAATTTCCTTTGTAAGCCATGGATTAGCCATTTTACCCATTTTGCTTTTGTGCCAGACAGGAATAAACAGTTGTTGCAGTTCCCCCATGTGTTCCTTGAATGTTTGCCATTGCCTGTTCACTGTCATCTCTTTGAGTAACTCTTCCCAATCTATCAAGGCCAACTCACACCTCGTTTCTTCATAGTTTCTTTTATTAAGATTCAGCACTCTAGTCTCCGAATCAACTACCTCAGTCTCCATCTTGATAAAAAATTCTATCATGTTATGGTTGTTTATCCCCAAGGGGTCTCACATTGCCAATCTAGCTATGATTCCCTTTTCAATACACAGTACCTACTCTAAGATGGCCTGCTCTCCAGTTGGTTCCTCCATTTGATGATCAAGAAAACCATCCCGTATACACTCCAGGAATTCCTCCTCTATGGCATCATAGCTAATTTGAATTGCCCAATCTATGTGCAGATGAAAATCACCCATGATCACTGATATTCCCTTATCACACGCATCTCTAATTTCCCGTTTAATGCCATTCCCAACATCACCGCTGCAGTTTGGGGGGTCATTTTTGCCCCTTGTTATTTCTCAACTCTACCCATACAGATATCACTTTGTCAGAACTAATATCCTTTCTCACTGTGGTGTTAATTTCCTCTTTAACAGCAATGCCACTCCACCACCTTTTCCATTTTGCCTGTCCTTCCTAAATACTGAATACCCTGGGACATTCAGTTCCCACCTCTGGTCACCCTGCAGCCATGTCTCCGTAATCCCAATTATGTTTTACCCATTTACATCTATCTGCACGATTAGCTTACCTACTTTATTGCAAATGCTCTGCGTATTAAGGCACAAAGCTTGTCTTTTTAACATTGTTTCGCTCTTATTTTTTTCAATAGCCCTGTTTGAATTTTGTCCTTGGTTTCGCTGCCTATCACTTCTTATTCCCTTTTTTACCTTTTTGTTTTTGTCCTTGTTCCCTGACTCCTTACAATTGTCCCTTGACGGCATTCCCTCCACAAACCGCAGTGGTGACTGTGCCAATGCAAATCTTCACCCCGACCTCCAATCAGCATCATTGCCGCCTACTGCTGGATGCTTCTTTTTACATAAACTCGGAGGGTGTCTTGCTAAGGTACTCCTTCTGGTAGTGGTGACTGTGCTGATGCAAATTTTTACACCGACCCCCAAAAAGCATCATTGCAACCCACCGGATCAGTCCGCAGGAATCAATGAGGTTGCTTTTTGTTTATTCTGAGTTTCTGAATTCCTGATATTCTTCTTCCCAAGTTCTTTTTGGTTCTTTACTGCAGACACAGAGCAGCTGCCACACTAATTGTTCAGTCTCAGTCATAAGTTAGAGGCAGCAACCTTCTAGGCAAAGTGTGAGTGAGAATAGCTAGCTGTCTTCCGCCTCTTTATTTCTCTGCAAGTAAAGAGAAGTGCTGTCATCTTTGAGTCTGTAGGCCTTTTACCACTGTATTCTTCATACACAAACTGGCTACCTGCTCAGGTGTCAAGCAGCAAGCTGTTGTACTGAGCATTCCTGACCCACACAACTGGTCCTATTTGAAAACCAATCAACTGCTTGTCTCTGGGCAACTGCTTTGAGCAATCACCCATGGTACCAATGAGTCCAACAATCCTCTCCCATAGCTTGATCAAGACAACATTGTAAATACAACTCCCAATGAGACTCAGTAACTTGTTTCGAAACTGCAACATTTCCTTCTACAGTTTCCATAGTTCAAAAAAGTCTCCTTTTCTCATTTTAGTCCGCAATTTAAAAATAAAGAAAAAAAAATGCTCTTTGCAAGAAATTTGACATTTAATAATAATCAACAAGCCACTCAATAGAATGATGCCTTTCTTTTTGCAATGTGTTACTACACTTGAGGAAAGTTTTGTAATTTGGTTTTCCCATTTTGTATTGACCATCAGCTTTCCTCTACCAAATTTAGTAACTAGGATTTTAAAACTAAACAGGAAAATGGAATAAGCTATTCGAGTGTGGTGATGGCTGGTGCTTGCTTCTTAGAAACTGGACTTTTTTTTGTTGTGAAATTGGAAACCTTAAGATTGGAACATATTCTAGTGGTGGAATTTGGGCTCGCCATCTAGCTTTGACTTGAAATGTTTATGTTGCTGTGGCACCTGCAGCTATCTTCTGCCTGCCTTTCTCTTTATGTTTGGCAGACTTGCTTCATGTGCCAAAGCCTGCCTGACTTTAAAATGTCAGTAAAACATTCAACATTATTTTTCAAATATGAAATTGAACTGTTAACCCTACAATTTATAAGTACATACTTCTCATTTCTTCTCTTTCCTCCTTCTCCAGTTGGTGGAAAAATAGTTTTAGCTTACACTTCACAACTTTTAACATTGGGATATCACAGCCATAGCTTGTATTTATGTATTTCCCTTTTAACATGGGAAAATATCGTAAGTCACAGGAAGACCATCAGGCAAAAGTTGTCACTGAATAAAATAACAGGTAACTGAAAATTTGCATTGGCCATTGGTAGCACAGAGTTGTATTCCATCGCTCCAGGGTGAAGAACAGCATTTGGAGGAGACGCTTAAGATTTAGAGCTGACTGTGAGTTCCAATGGAAAGAATCAATAACTGGTTCCTTTAACTAGGGTACATTTATAAGATCACCAATTGTATAGAATTTGAGTAAAAGATGAGCTGAAAGACTTTTTCACACTTTATAGGTTTTATATAAAATATTGGAAAAGTTCATATGTTTTATATTGACTACTGAATCACTGTTTAATTATTGCCTGATAGTAATGAAACATGTAATATTATGCAGTGAACAGCAAGCAGTTTTTGAAAAAATTACATAAATTACATGGTTGTGCTATTGAAGAGTGTGTGAGATGTCAAACTTTAAGTAGAAGTATTTTTGGCAACTGTGAAAGGCTATTTTGTTCAATCGTATTTTATCCTTTCAATGCATTGTTACAAAGGAGAGATTGACCTCCCTGATAATTAAAACCAAATCACCCAGAGAAGCTCACCTTGCCTTGTAATCTATTAAAGGAAGCGTGAAAAGTGGTATAATCTGCCTCTCACCCCCAACCTGTTATAAAGGAGTGGTTAAATGAAAGAAATCCCTGATACTCACTTTATAAGCAACCGGTAACAAATTAACAGAGCTACTAACAAACCAAACAATTTCCCCTTTAACCACTAATTATTCCTGAATAAAACAAAATCCTAATGGTATGCTGTTCCAATAAATATGAGTCCCACTTGTAAAAACCAAAGTAATAAAAAAAAGTTGAAACTTAGACTGTCAAAACTACGGTCAGAAATTCTTCCGAAATACTCTGCTCTCTCTGCTGGTCCTGGCCAGGAGCACCTCGAATTCTGGTGTCCGAAATGTCTCTTTCTGTCAAATTCTGATGTGAGGAATATTAGCCAAGAGTGCTATGGTACTTTTTTTAGATGGTGCTTAGTCAGAGAGCTTAAAGATTTCTGTGAGAGTCGGAATTTTACACTTCCGATGGCAGTTCGCTCTCACCCTGATATTCAAAACCCTCTTTTTATACACCCTTGATGAACTGTCAGTTTTCATATTGGTCCTAGTTTGTCAACACCATCAGATTTAAATTCAGTTGGTTTTCAGTCTCTAAGTGCCTGGTTTAAAGTAATTGGCTGATATTAAAGCTGGTTGCCTTAACATCAAAACAAGCCCAGGTTTCCAACCACAGAGCCATTTGATACAAAGAACAAAGAAAACTTACAGCCCAGGAACAGGCCCTTCGGCCCTCCAAGCCTGTGCCGATCCAAATCCACTGTCTAAACCTATCGCCCAATTCCTAAGGATCTGTATCCCTCTGCTCCCCACCTACTCATGCATCTGTCCAGACGCACCTTAAATGAATCTACCGTGCCTGCCTCTACTACCTCTGCTGGCAACGCATTCCAGGCACCTACCACCCTCTGTGTAAAGTACTTTCCCCGTGTATCCCCCTTAAACTTTTCTCCTCTCACCTTGAACGCGTGACCCCTCGTTATTGAATCCCTCACCCTGGGAAAAAGCTTATCTCTATCAACCCTGTCTATACCCTTCATGATTTTGAAGACCTCGATCAGGTCCCCCCTCAATCTCCTTTTTTCTAATGAAAACAATCCTAACCTACTCAACCTCTCTTCATAGCTAGCACCTTCCATACCAGGCAACATTCTCGTAAACCTTCTCTGTACCCTCTCCAAAGCTTCCACATCCTTTTGGTAATGTGGCAACCAGAACTGTACACCGTATTCTAAATGCGGCCAAACCAAAGTCTTGTACAATTTTAACATGACCTGCCAGCTCTTATACTCAATACCCCGTCCGATGAAGGCAAGCATACCATATGCCTTCTTGACCACTCTATCCACCTGTGCAGCCACCTTCAGGGTACAATGGATCTGAACTCCCAGATCTCTCAGCTCATCAACTTTTCCCAAGGCTCTTCCTTGAATACATGAATACATTTGTTTCAATTTCAGAACTGACTGTACATCTGCAGCTGGTTGCAGACATTTTTGTCTAAATTTCCAACCTTAGAAAAGCACTCACCTCTTAAAAGGACTGCGCACTCTTCCCCCTTATCATTTTACAAACATGAAATATTCTAACATCCTGCCTTCCAATCCTGAGGTACTCTACCCAATCTCACAATGGTATCTCTTCAGAAACCTTATTAATTGTGTCTTTTTAAATGTATTTCTGTGGGCTTTTCCGATAAAGAAACAAAAAAAACTTGTTAAACATTCCGTAGCATTTCACAGGCAGTGAATTGTTTTTGAGGTGCTTTATTGGTGAATGTAATGACATTTTTGTGCCACCAGAAAATATTAACAAAGGTTGTTTGTGGAAGAAAATCTGCTGACCTCGTTCAGTCTTGCATACAGGTGAAGGTAATGAGCTTGACTCTTCATTGCTCTCTGAAATGGCCATGCAGGCCACCTAATTGTGTTCAAGAAAGCTGCTTAATGTCAGCTTCTCAAGGGCAGTATATGCTGGCATCCTATTGGTCATAGGATGATGTAATAAAATATGAATAGTAAATAATATTCAAATGAAAAATGTGAATAATAGTAGAGTAGAATTTTCTACTGTTTTGCAAAATGTGTAATGCGATCTTTAACTTCTTTTTAAGGAGACCAAATTACAATAAAGCTAGGAAACAATCTCTCCTTGCTCGTATTAATTATTTTTAAGTAGTTTCCCTTGGTGTTTGAACTCTTGACTACAATGAGCAATTCATCTTGGTCAGTTCCGTCAGTTCCCTTTCTATCGTTTTAAACCTTCCATCTGAGCATACTAAATAGGAGCAGACATAGACATTCAGCCCCTTGACCCTACTCCACCATTCAATAATATCACAGCTGATCTGATTGTGTTTCAGATTCCACATTCCCATCTATCTCTGATAACCTTTGATTCCTTGCCTGACAATAATCTATCCATGTCTGGCTTAAATAGCCAATGACCTGTCTCCAGTACCTTCTGAATTAGAGTTTCAAAGTTACACAACCCTCTGAGGAAAAACTTCACATGTCTTTCCTAAAAGAGCTCTCCTAATTTTTACACATCCTAGTTCCCTAGTTCTGGACTGATACCACAAAAGGAAACACCATTTCGATATCCACCTTTTGTCAAGACTGTTCAGGATCTTTTAAACTTCAATCAAGTCATACCTTGCTCTTCTCAACTTAAGTGGAAACGATCTTCATAAAACACCTTGCTCATTCCAGATATCTAAGTGCCTCTTGGTGAAACTTCTTGTTTCCCACTAGAAAGTAAGGTTTTAACTTTTTGTTGATAGTTTTAATATGTCATCATTCAGCATCCCAGAAAGAAGACTGTCAGAAAACTTAAGTATACTGGGTAGGCAAGGGGAAATTTTTTTTTCCCAGCGTGTAGCTATGTATATAGGATAAACAGCTTAACAGCAGTCCTTTTATGTCCAGCTGTAAAACTAATCAGCTGAGTATTGCATGCTTCTTTGTTCATTTTTCAAAATGTAATGTATAACACTAAGCACCAGGACAATATTTGTACCCAGTCAAAGCTACATGTGTTTTTACGGGTACGATAATCTAACTCGTGTAAGAATGCAGATTCTTCGGGCAGGTATTGAGTAGAAAAAAAATCGCCCGTCTTGATGAACAGAAGAAAATCTGAAATTTCATGGAAGATCCTCCTTGTGACTGAAAATTATATTTTTAGTTTGCTTAAACATCAAACTGTTCACTTGTGCATTGGACCTGTTTTAATTGCAGTGGCTGTTCTGGAAATTATATCTGCTTGGTTTTGGTCTCTGCAAGGGATGACTGAGACAACAGGACATGTTTGAAGCTTATCAGTTCAGCAGCACTCCTGTGGTGGCTCTTTTAATTTGTTACAGCTTCATCATTGTTGTATCCAACCCCTGTGGTAGTAGTATGCATTCCTGATCAGCGACCTATTATTTTTCTCCTATGCTACTGAATGTGATGACCTTCAGCTGGAGTTTATATCAACAAGAACGGTATTATGCCCAGTTCCTGGGTGAGGTTACATAACTTGGAATGATTCCAGATGGGATACCTGGGGTGAGGGGGGGTGGGGATTGAACTAACTCCCCTTTCTTTTGTTCACTGATCACCTTGATTGCAACAAGCATCATTTAAAAATGGATTCAAAGGCGATACCTTTCTCCCAGATCCACACAGTCATACAGCACAGAAACAGACCCTTTGGTCCAACTCACCCATGTTGACCAAGTTTCCTAAACTAACCTAGTCCCACTTGCCTGCATTTGACCCATATCCCTCTAAACCTTTCTTATTCACGTACTGTCCAAATACCGTTTAAATGTTGTAATTGTACCTACATCTACTACTTCCTCTGGCAGTTCATTCCATATATGAACCGCCCTCTGAGTGAAAACGTTGGCCCTCTGGTGCCTTTTAAATCTTTCTCCTCTCACCTTTTAAAATTAGCCCCCTAGTTTTGAACTTTCCCACCCTAGGGAAGAGATCTTTGCTATTCGCGTTATCGATGCCCCTCATGATTTTATAAACCTCTATAAGGTCACATCTCAACTTCATACGTTACAATGAAAAAGTCCCAGCTTATCTATCATTTCCCTACAACTCAAACTCTCCAGTCCTAGCAACATCCTGGTAAATCTTTTCTGAGCCCTCTCAAATTTAATAGTATCCTTCCTATAGCTTGGTGACTAGAACGGTACACTCTTATATTTTAAAATGAGCTAATTTAACCAGGCTTTCTTGAGTGAACAAACAGAGCTTATTAATGACTAAAAATGAGAAGCATTCATAATGGAACAAACAGATTAGAAAGAGATGAGTCCAAAATGATCAAAGCCTTTGTAAAAGAAGGCAGATATGCAGACCAGTCTCTGGATTGTTCCTGAAGAGCTACTAGTTGAATGTTGCAGCTATTGCAAAACCGGTTACTGGTCATGTGATGTTGGTAGTTCAACAATGAATTTCAAAATTCTTATTTTCACACGTTGTATGAGAGTCTGTTCTGATTCCTTATGACTGTGACTGAATTCCATTAAGCAGGGTGAGAGAGCCTTTTTGTTGTCATTTTGTCTGGCTTGCTAGTTGGCTGGCTCAGAGTGAGAGTCCCTTTATCTGCAACCCACGGGTGACTGTGTGATGGTTCAAGTATGACCTTCACAGCATGCTAATCCAGGCTAGTGCTAATTTTTCCATGCAAATAACATTGGGGCAGGCAAAAAGCAACTATTAATTCGTCTACATAAACAGAAGTTGCTGGAAAAATTCAGTCGGTCTGGCAGCTTCTGTGAAAGAAAAAAATCAGACTTCATGTTTTGGGTCTGATGGTAGCTGGGAAAACAGCTATTGGTTTATATGCAGAAAATAGGGAGGGGGATGGGGTAAGGAGTGAATGATAGGACAGAGCCTAAAGAGAGAAGAGCAGTTGAATAGACAAAGGAATTGATAACAATCTGGCTAGGAGGGTGAATAGTTGTTAATTGTGTCTGTTAGTGATTAACAATAGGTAGTGTGTAATGGCAGGCTGTGTGATAACAAATAATATCAAACATAAGTAATTCGCCTAACAGTTTGTGGACTCGCAGCTTTTTTTTGGATATTAGGAGCCTGACGTTTCCTGAGGCACCAGATACTAAACCCTTCCAAGAGTTAATAGATTTAGCTAAAGAATATTATGACCTCAAGTCTCCTCCAATTCTGAGATCCTATCAAAAACAAAGTTGCTGAAAAAGCTCAGCAGGTCTGGCAGCATCTGTGAACCAGTTCTGAGGAAGGGTCACCGGACCTGAAACGTTAACTCTGTTTTTTCCTTCGCAGATGCTGCCAGACCTGCTGGGCTTTTCCAGAAACTTTGTTTTTGTTCCTGATTTACAGGATCTGCAGTTCTTTTGGGTTTTTATTTACTGAGATCCCATCAGTTTCATGCAGCAGGTTGAGAACTGGGAAATATGTTTCGGGATTTTTGATGAGGTTAAGATGACTGGCAGAGGCATGTGATTTTGGTTTAACCGTAAGTGAGATGCTGAGGGAACGTTTGATGTGTGGGATTAATGATGTGATCATGCAAAAGCGCCTACTAGCTGAAGCCCAACTGGACTTCAAACAGGCGTCACAACTGGCTTTGTTGCTAGAAAATGCAGCAGGTGGAACACAAGTTACAGACTACTCCAATGGAAGTGAACACCGTCGCCAGTCTGAGTGAGCTTGGGGAATACCACTTGAGAGTGAAGGTAGTTGTGTAACCACACTCAGGACTTATCTGAACAGAGGGACTCTAGATCAGCTCACAGCAAAACTCCAAAACAGAGCCAAGTCTTGACCAAATGGCTAAAATTTTCTTGAGGACCCAGGCCAGCAAACCATTGTCATTGCTGCTGGTTTGCAGACTCGACAGCAAAAGAGTGCCACTAGGCCTGAATTGAGTAGGAGAACTCATAGGCCGGTATCTAGGAGAGTGCACACCTTAGAAGACTACCTACAAGTGGTTTGAACAGTCAAATTACTTAACAACATCCAAATCAGAACCAATTAAGATAAGTATCTGGGTAAATGGTCACCCTGTTATAATGGAAGTTGATACTGGAGCCAGTTGTATCAGTGATTGTGGGACCAGTCTTTACCAAAATTTGCTATGGACCCATTAGTTTACATAATACCTTGGCCAGGCTAAAAGCTTATACCAGGAACCCCTACAGATTAAGGGTACAACTTTGGTTCCAGTGGCTTATGAGAAGCAGCTGGTTCAGTTACCACTAATTGTAGTAAAAGGCTTGGGCCCAAGCATGTTAGAGCAAAATTGGTTGAGGAACATTCAACTTGATTGGCTGAATTTCTTCTGATTAGAAAATAGCTACCTGAGTGAAACCCCTAAGTAAATACCTGGATGTTTTTCAGGAAGGTCGAGCAACTATCAGCACTTTTAGTGTTGACCAAGAAGCAATTCTATGGTTCTGCAAGGCCCGCTCGGTCCTATTTGTCTTACGTGTAAAAGTAGAGGCAGAAATCAGGAAACTGGAAAGTGCAAGAATAATCAAACCAATACAGTTTGCAGAATGAGCAGCACCGGCTGTGAAGCCCGACGGGTCAGTTTGCCTTTGTGGGGATTTCAAACAAATGTTGAGCTGCTTTTCACAGCTTGATAAATATCCAATCCCTTGCATAGATGACTTAGACGCAAAACCAGCAGGTGGCTGTCCTTCACAAAGCTGGACATGAGTCATGCGTACCTGCAATTACGATAAAATGAGGATTAATCTAATTTCATGCTACAGTTAATATCCATAAGGGTTTGTACCAATATACGAGACTGTCTTTTGGGGTATCATCACCCTGTGCTATTTTCCAGCAGATGATGGAGAACATTTTACAAGTCTACCCCAAGTCGTCATTTACGTGGTTGATGTGCTAATAACCGAGAAGATGAAGTAAGAAAACTTGGACATTGTGCTTAAACATTTCTCCAAGGTGGGTGCATGCCTTAGGAGGGATGAATGTGTGTTCCAGGCACCCAAGTGACCTACTCGGGTTGCAGAGTTGGCAAAGAAGGTAAAGTGAGGGTGATCAAAGGTGCCCTGGCTCCCATGTACCAGAGTTTAGATCTTTTCTTCAGTTGGTGAATTATTATGGAAAATTCATACGTAACCTGGTCTCCATTCTGGTACCCTCACATCTGCTACTGAAAAAGGGTAAGCCTTGAAAATGGTAGCTTTTACGGAAGTGAAGAAGCAGCTATCGTTATCTAAAGTGTTGGCACACTACAATCCCAAGCGAGACGTGATGCTGACATGCGATGCCTCTGCGTATGATATCGGGGTAGTGGTGGCTCACCGGTGGCCTAGCGGAGAGTAACGTTTGCACGTAACACCTGATAGTGTATTTTCCAGGACCTTGGCTAATGCTGAATGACAATATGCCCAGACAGAGAAGGAAGGTTTGGTGGTCACCTATGGTGTGTGAAAGTTCCATCAATACCTTTTTATGGACATAATTTTGTAATAGGAATGGACCGCAAACCCCTGCTAGGGCTACTTAAAGCGGTCAGGGCCAAGCCGCCCATAACCTCAGGTCAATTTCAACAGTGCAGTCTTATTCTGAGTGCATACATTTATTTGTTGGAATACCCTCTGGAAGGCCATGTGGATGCCTTGAGCCACCTCCCACTGGTAAATACACCATTGGTGAAGCCGCCACTTGAAGAGTTCGTTCTGCTTTTAAACGTTCTGGACACCCTTCCGGTCACTGCTGACAGTATCGGACTATGGAAGGAAAAAAATCCCATCCTGGCAAAACTAAAATAGCTGTTTGGTGGTGGTGGTGGTGGTGGTAAGAAAAGGACCATCACAACCGGAATTGAAACCTTTCTGGTCCCTGGGAGACCAGATCAGCATAGAGGATGGCATATTATTATGGGAAGCAGGAGTGATTGCCTCGACCAAAAGTCACTGCTGAAAACTGGCTGAACTCCTCCCAGGGTCATCCAGAGAGTTCCAAAAGGAAGATGATAGCGAGAAGTTATGTCTGGATGCCAACATAACAATGTTGGTGGGGCAGTGCCCAGAGTGCCAACAAGGACAAAAATCATCCCCTGTCGCACCCCCACATTCATGTGAATGGCTGGGTAAGCCCTGGACTTGGTCACATTGTCAGCTATGCCAATCCTTTTATGGACTGCAAGTTCTTAGTCATTGAGGACGCTCATTCACAGTTGTTGGACATGCAGGGAGTTCATTCATCAAACATGAAAACGCTAGAAAAGCTGCAAGCATCTTTCGCAATGCACAGACTTATGGAGGTGTTGGTCACGGACCCCAGTCCATCATTTACCAGCAGGAAATTCAAGTGTTTCCTAAAGTTGAATGGCATTCAGCATGTAAGGACAGCTCCATACTGTCCGTCGTCCAATGGTCTGGTGGAAAGAGCATCCCAAACTTTGAAAGCAGACTTGGAGAAACAGCCTGCAGCTTCACTTTATACCAAACTATCCTGGTTCCTGTTTGATTGTAGGACCGCCCGTGGCACAACTACAGGAGCAGCTTCAGCAGCGTTGCTGATGGGGAGAAGTCTCTGCACCAGATTAAACCTGATATTCCCAGATCTAGTGGGGAGGGTGAATGGCATCAGGAATGCCACTGGACATAAACTCCCTCTCTCCCTTAAAAGGAGTCTTATCACGGGGAATGAAGTTTGGTGTTGAAACCACAGGAATGGCCCTGCATGAGTTAGAGGAATGGTCGATGCAAGGTCAGGTCCTGTGACATACTAAGTTCAGATAGGAGAGGTGGACCTAAACAAGCACATGGACCACATGAAAGCTGTAACCTTGCGAACACTGTAGAGAAGGAAAAGGAAAAAGAATAAGCCTATGTCAGGAGCAAAAACAGAAGTTGCTGGAAAAGTTTCGTGGGTCTGGCAGCATCTGTGAAGAAAAAAATCACAGTTAACGTTTTGGATCTTCCTCAGAACTGGACCCAAACCCAAAACGTTACCTGTGATTTTTTTTTTTTTTCTTCTTCAAAGATGCTGCCAGATCTGCTGAGCATTTCCAGCAACTTCTGCTTTTGTTCCTGTTTCACATCATCCGCAGTTCTTTTGGTTCTTAGTGAGCCTCAGAGCCATAAAATACGAGTTCCCTGATTGGGGCTGTTAACCTGGTCAAATCAGGCAGTTCTGGCTGACAGAAGTGTCAGGGGTTTTGTTCACTCCAGGACCTGTCTTTTAGCTAGCTGGGCCAGTGTCATGTGCTATGCACGTGTATTTAAAGGGTGACTTGGTGATGGGACATCGGCCTTTGTGGAGTTACTTACGCCTGTTTTACAAAAGAATACACACCTCCTAAGATCAGATCATGATCTTGACAAATGAGTTGTGTATTATTGTTGATTCAGCATATACTTAGCAATGCATCTAGGTCACTCACCGTGAAGGTAACCTATTTTTATTTAAAGCAACATAAAGAAAAAGTGGGTCTGTATTTACATAACAGCTTATCAGTAGTTTCTAAGATTACTTACATTTAAGTATTATGATTTATGTAATGTTTTGTAGGCAAACTCACCAGCGATTATGCAAGATAAACAAGCATGGGGCTGGATGAACACAGCAGGTCAAGCAGCATCATAGGAGCAGGAAAACTTGACGTTTCGGGCCTAAACCCTTCATCAGCAATTATGCATGCAGCATCGTCCCAAAAACTGTGATTTGAAGAAGCAGTTAATCTGTTTCCTCTTTATGGTGATTCGAGGGAAAACATTCGCCAGAAAATGAGATCTCTCTTCATTTTTTCAGTTGTGCATTGGGATCTTTAGCATCCACCTGAATCAGTAATAACTTGACAATATTTCTTGTATTACATTTGAGTGTTTATAAAGGTCGCTTGCTTAAACCCTTGAGTCAGTCTTGAAAATGCATCTTGAGGAAGAATGCTACCAATTAAGCTAAACTCTCCACCTATCCTCTCCTCTATCCATCCTCTATCCGCCTCCCCCTCTCTCCCTATTTATTTCAGAACCCTCTTCCCCTCCCCCATTTCTGATGAAGGGTCTAGGCCCGAAATGTCAAGTTTTCCTGCTCCTATGATGCTGCTTGACCTGCTGTGTTCATCCAGCCCCACACCTTGTTATCTCAGATTCTCCAGCACCTGCAGTACCTTTTATCACTAACAGTTTATGTATTGGAAAGAGGTTTCTGGCTATCTTGGTGGATCCATAACCTTCAACATCTCCTTCAGATTTTTTACTTCTATCCCTGCAAGTACGTACTTGATCCTCTCAATATACTATTAATGAAGACATGAATGAGATTGGCAACTCACTACAATTGAGCATCCTGAATGTGCATTACTCTGCATTGCAGTGTATTGCCACTGGGCATACATTACATCACTGTGTCACCATCCTTTCCCACTATAAAAACAGGGTAGGAAATCTGATGGCTATAAAACTTGTTACTTGATTAAATTTTGGAATGCCAAACTCTCCTTCAGCAGTCCTTGGGATGTATTTTCTAGACATCAGACAACTAAAAAGAATAAAAGTGATTGAAAGTTACCTCATTATCTGTTACTCGATTAGTACTTGGATTATCTAAAGAAACCCTGCTGCTATCTCTCTCTCAAAGTAAACCTTGTAAAGGTGTTTGAATACTGAAGGTATTTGTTATGGTAATGATAAGTGTGTAGTGGTCAAATTGTTTGACAGGGACTGACTAACTCCATGGGTTAGTTTACTTGAAACAATAAAACACTTCATAATTAATGAAGCCGACAGTAGTACAGTAAACCAACTGGTGTATGTGCTGCTGGCAGACACTACTAGGCAGAGTCACAATACACACAGTACATGGAGTCCTTTAAAGGTGAGCATTCTTAAGGGCAAGGTACACATCCAACATTCGTCAGGCCATTTTGTTCTCCTTTTCTAGCTAATGTTCCAATTCATGGCTTTGTTTAAAACTTGAGTTGCTTGCTTCCTCCAGTTTCTCATATTTTCCTGCGTTCTAAATGTTGGACCATTGAGATTTATTAATATAAAATTTTAATATTCACACCATTGAAAATAATGCTTCTGGTGACCCATTCAAGGATGAAAATATCTTTGTCTCATTCAGCATATAGGTGCATGAACTTTTGTTTTGCTTCTGAACATAATTAAAGGCATTTCATCAGGTAAAAAATCTCTAATTGCCTTGGACCCAAACCAACAAACAGCAGATCAATTTTTTTAGGGAACGGATTATGAGACTGCTAAAATGGAGATTTGTTTCATGCACAGATTGCAATTAATCAGTAGGTAATAAAAACTCAGCTGCAATTTAATTTCTTAGTGATCCCCTGACTACCATCATCCATTTTGTCCAATCTCTACTTAATAGAGTAGATTCTAAATAAATGAAGCCTGAAGCCAACCTTTTTTAGGTGGAAGAGGAGTCCACATTGTTGTCAACAGGACTGATGTGAAAATGGGAGGATTCTAAATTTTGTTAAGCAACAGAATAATGAGAGGGAGCAGAAAAAAATGAATTAGTGTAAGATAGCTATGAAATAAAGCAAATGCTCCTTCTGCAGTGAAATTTCTATAAATGTTGGTCTGGGATCAATTGTGAACTAGTTCAATTCACTGAGCTTCCTTTGCCAACATCTTCAAAACCTGCAGCATCTATTACTTAGAAGGACAAACAAGCAGCAGGTGCATGGAAACATCATCACTTCCAAGGTCTCCAAGTCAAATACCATACTGTCTTGGGAGCTATGTTGCTGTTCCTTTGCTGTTACTGGATCAAAATCCTGAATATTTCTGGTAGCATTGTGGGTGTACCTCTACCACATGCGGTGGTTCAAGAAGGTGGGTCACCACAACCTTTTCAACAACGGTTAATGGTGAACAACGAAAATGTTGAGTTTTGTTTTGCTAGTGATTCCCTTGTCTGGTGAAAAAATTCAAATAGGAAAAGAATGTTTGTTATTTTTTCATGCATTATGAATGTTCACTTCTGCGTTGCTTTTGAAAAAAGCATTAACAAAAAAGAGATGCTGTCAGACTCTAATTGACTTGAGGGTCTGAATACCAACCAAGCTGTTGGTCATCTCGGAGAGCACAGTAATTGCACCTTCCCTAAAGGAACATATCATCAAGTTATACGCAAATGCTCTTCAGCAGAATATTGTTGTTTAGCTTGATATTTTCTCATTTCATGATGTTGCTGGAAGTGTAGCAAAAAAAAATTTGGGGCACACATCACAAGAATGGTTGTGGAATGAGAGCAATTCCAAGCAAATATGTCAAATATCCTTGCTGGTCCATTTGTGTTGTATGACATTCCTGTCCTTATTGCCTGAGTTATACTGTAAGTGGTATTGTGAGGAGATTTTCAAAAATGTTACCCTTCGTTATGAGAAACACAAAAATATTTCATTGTTTACTTTTTTGAACCGTAGATGGAACTTTGCAAGCATGTCTCATTACACGTTTCTTTCGTGCCCAATCTGTCATCAAGACTTGCAACTGCACGTTGTGAGGGACCATTTCTCTGACAGCAGCTCTGGATCTCTGTGTGCAACTTATTGAATGCATATTCTGGAAGTTGTTGCCAGATTTCCATTATAATGATACATTCTTGTTGTTTCATTGTCATTTTCATTGTGAATTACAGGTCCTTATTCAACATGTACACTTTCTAGCATGTGTCTTTGGGCAGCAAATGGAAGTGCTGGATGACTTTCATTCCTAGAGAATTGAGACAAGTTGTAGTGTCACAATACCAACTCCAGCTAAGAGCAGAGACAAAGCCTGGAGCAAACCGGTCAACTTTGCTAAATTTCACATTGAATGTAACCTTTACCAACTAAAACAGCGTGGAAAGCTGGAGTTATAGCATTTAGAAAAAGTTAATGTGCAGATTTTTCAGATAGGTTTTGAGATGCGTTGCTGGCTTCTTGAGTGTTAAGAAGTGGTTGAAATCAATCCATGAAGCTAACATCCAGTTACTTGAACCTTCACCCTGTAATTAGTTATCTGCAAAAAATGCCTAAGTGGATGCCTAAGATAGAAATCCTGTTGTGCAACATGCTGATTCAGTCACTTTTTGCCTTGCACCAATCAATGAGCAGTAAAAGTCCGCAGCAGGGTGCATTCATCAGTAAGTGATGCTTCCAGTGCATTTTATTAAAATGAAAACCGGTCATTGATGAGAGCTACGATCACCAAGACGTAGACACTATATCTGCAGTGCTTGAATGAGGCAGGCCAGGTTTAGCTGGGGACTCTTTAAGTTGCAAGATCTGATCAGATTGCAATGTGATTTCAAGTATTTGTGAAATGAGCAGCCACAAAAAATAGTTGTGTGAATTAATTTTGTGTCAAGAGCCTCCACACTTTGGTTCTTAACAATTTTTACTATATTTCTTTTGTTTGGCAAGGTTTTGGGGCTTCCTTGATAGCGAATAAATGCCATCCAGCCAGCTCTGTGACTTGCTGTCTCAAAAAGAACAGGAAATCTCCTGCATAGAAGTATGAATATGATGCTTCAGTTGGTTAAGGCAATAGACAGTTGAATGAATTAGCCAAAAGGAGTATCTGCCTGAGTTGCCATCTGTGTTTAGGCTATTATAAATAGGTTTGTATTTAGAGGCCAGCAGTTCTGCAGGGAGTAACTTCCCAAATCCTGTAAACTATTTACAAGGCAAAAGTTGTGTGTGAGGTAGAATACTTAATACTTGCCAGAGTGCAATTCCAACGACATTCTAACTCAACATCATCCAGGGCAAAGTAGTCTGCTTGATTGGCCATCCCATGTAACAGCCTCAACATTCATTTCCTTCACCACCGCCACAGTGACATGTATGAGATTACATTGCAGAAACTCACCCAGGCTCTTCAGACAGCACCTTTCAAACCAGTGCTTTCAACCACCTAGAGGAAGCAGGTGCAGTAGATGAATGGGACGTGACCACATGTGAGGTCCAAACCAGACACCATACTGACTTGGAACTATGACCATCATTCCTCCACTCTCAAAGTGCCTAACAATGCTTGCTGTACTATTCTCAAAGACTGTAGTATTTCAAAAAGGCAGTTCATCACCATCTTCTCCAGTGTAATTAGGGATGGGCAATATTTGTTTGCCTTGCTAGGGATGCCCACATACTGTAAATGATTTTAAATAATTCTGCATTCCTGCATTAGGAGTAGAAAACTCCATGTGTTTCTGTACCTGATCACTAGCCAGAGATTGTTACGACAAAGTCTGGTTTACCCAAATCACTGTTAAATGTACATTGCCTTATGATGTTAAATAGCAAACACTCCTCAGGGTAGAGTCACCCATAAATAATTGTCATGTGAAGTACTCAAATCAAGCTCAAATGCATTCTGGATGGGGGAGGCGATGGCTTAGTGGTATTATCGCTGGGCTGTTAATCGAAAGACCCAGATAACATTCTGGGGACCCGGATTCAAATCCTACCATGGCAGATGGTGAAATTTGAATTCAATAAACATCTGGAATTAAAAATCTAATGATGAGCTTGAATCCATTGTCGATTGTTGGAAAAACCCATCTGGTTCACTAATGTTCGTTAGGGAAGAACACTGCCATCCTTACCTGGTCTGGCCTACATCTGGCCCACAGCAATGTGGTTGACTCTCAACGACCTTCTGGGCAATTAGGGATGGGCAGTAAATGCTGCCCAGCCAGCGACACCCTTATCCTGTGAATGAATAAAGAAGAACAAAATGCTCAGCATAATCTAGGAATCAAACCTGAGATTTGCCTGGTCAGTGTGGCATTATACTATATAAAATTAAAAAGGGATGAAATCAGATGGACTACCAAGTAACAACATAGGCACAGGAAACAGCAATATCTTGATGAAGCTGCATATGTTTGCGGTTCGGATGTCAGTTGAGATAATTGGCCTCCACCAACTACAGCTAGTTTCTGTTATGACCAGCCAAGACTCCAGCCAGTAGGAGACTTTTTTTTTGCCTACCAATTTGCATTGCTTTTAATTTTATAGGGTTACTTGAGGCAGATTTTTGCTACTGTGGTGGGTGGCTCTAGCAAAGGAAATTTCTAGGCTTGTCATACCAGCCTGAGTAGAAAGGCTTCCAAATGGCTGCTTTTTATACTAGGGGCAGAGGAAGCACATTATGGATAGAATCAGGCCCATGCTGGCCTCAGAAATGGGATGTTGGTGGCCACAGGGTTGCTGAGGGCCAAAGAAGACTGCTTAATAGATGTGTTGTGTTTTAATGCAAGTTTTTAGTTACATTTTAGTTACCCTAGCCCCCACCTCTCTCACCTCATCATTCCTCCCTCATTCCTCATGCCAACTTGTACCCTCCCCACAAATTCCCATGGCATCTTGTAGCTCTCATCCTAACTCAGCACCAACCCACTGGCTGAGTGCCAAGATTTGTGAAATGATCACATGAGTGGGAGGCTATTTGGATAGCTTGAAAGAACTGTTTACTTTGTTTTGGTGACCTCTGTTGACATTCTCCACTGTTTATTTGCACAAGTTGGTGTGAAATGCTTAAGTTGCTATAACTGATACTTTAATGGTATATTTGATTGACACTTTTATAACATTGTAGGAAGACCAGTTTTGTTATCAAAGAATTATGAATGGATATTTTATTTTCTAAGCATGAATGGATATTTTCTAAGCCTTCTGAAGAAGGGTCCAGACCCTAAACGTCAGTTTTCCTGCTCCTCTGCTGCCTGGCCTGCATTGTTCATCCAGCTCTACGCCTTGTTAACATCAGTTACATGTTATTTGGGAGTAGGCACTTGTTGATACCATCTTTCATCACTTACTGACAATTTAGTGTAAATGATGGGACATTAATTGGGTGGATTGAATTTGTCCTACATTTTGTGGATATGTCAAACCAGGGCAATTTTCCACTTCATCGGATAAACTCTTGTAGTGAAGGATTTTAAAAATTCATTCATCGAATGTGGGTGTCACCCCATTCTTAATGTACCTTTTAGGAGGTGGTGGTGAGTTTTCTTCTTGAACTGCTGCAGTCCATGTGGATTATGGTTTCTCTTGTGAAGCAACTGAACGGTTGGTTTGCTAGAGCAGTTTAGAATCAACAAACTTGTTATGGGGATGGGTTTAAAATCACACTTTGGCTAAAATTGATAAGAACACAGATCTCCTTCCCCCAGGAATTTTTTTTTTGAGCAAGAAGTTTGTGTATGTCAATCCGATAGTTTCATAACTGTTATTCAGCTTTTTATTCTAAAGTTATTTAAATTACTGAGCTGCAATGCTGAGATTTGAACTTATGTCTCAACAGCTTGGCATTTGATTTGCACTTTAAGATATTAAAAGATCTGAAGGCACATCGTAGAGCATAATCAAACAGAATTTATACTGAGAAAGAAATTAAGAAATTTAAAATAAATGACTAAAGGCTTGGTAATGAGATCTTTTAACATGCTGTGTTAAACTAGGAGAGAGAGGAAGAGTGACAGGTTTAGCCAGGGAATTCCAATACAGCCACTGGTAGATTGAGTAATATTGGGGTTTCTCAAGAGGCTAGAATTGGAGTAGTACAGAGATCTTTGAGGTTTGTAGGGATGGCAGAACCCACTGAAAGAGGATTAGGAAAGGCCAATAAAAGATTTAAAAATCGGAATAGGAATTTTACAATTGTACATTTACATGTGTATGATATATTCTAGGAGTGACTGATGCATAAGAAATAAGGGGTCAAGGATACATCCTTGTGCATCATTAGTTCAGACTTCTGGATTGGTACTCCAGTAACATAAACCCTATGCAACTGTCCCTTTATTCAGCCTTCTGCTTCAAGGGCACCCACTTGGTGATTGTATTTTACCAGTCACTTTCCATGTAAATGTGAGATTCCAGTAATAAATAGCAATCTGCCAACATCGTTCAGAGCTGTGCCATTAAATTTGTTCAAAAACCTGAAGTTTCAGTCACCTGACAAAGTTCCTGGATGGGGCAATTCAGTTAAATGAGATGGTTTTGATGTCTCTTGTCAAAATCATTGTCTCATATAAGGTAACTGTGAGGCCTTCGGCATTAATGAGTTTCAGTGATTACCTTCTTTCAGAATCGGCTGGGATAGACACATTGTCCTGTTGCTTCTTTGCAGTAAAGTTCACACAGACAGGAGACTGGAAATTCCTGACTGACGATGAGTTAGTTTTTGGCCAGGTGATTACAGGATGTTTCTAGAAGTACCTAATTAGCCCATGCTATGTTCGGTATCATCCATTTAAATCTAACAAGAGTCCATTTAAAAAATTAATCAGGGAAGTACAGATTTTTAAAAAATAGGATCTCTTTTTCATGCCTTTTAGATGAGACATTTGTCTTCCCCATAAACACCAGCATTTGAAATGAGCTGTCGGGAATTTGCTGCAATAGCCGAGTTTTCTAACATTCATGACATTATAGACTCACATAGCCATCAAGGCACCAAAAGCTTTCTCTAACAGAAAAAGCTCAGCACTTATTTCATTTCAAATTAGGGTGTGATTACTGAAGGAGGATGGTGCATCTGTGCCAATTTAGATGAATAGAATTTTGAATTTCTTGCTATGTTAAGAAAAGGGTATAGAGGTGCTACAGAGGGTGCAGAGAAGGATTTACAAGGATGATGCTAGAAATGCATGTGTGAATATAATTAGGAAAGGGTGAACAGGTTAAACCTTTCTTTTGAAAAAGAAGTTTGAGGGATGACCTAATAGAAATTAAACATTACAAAATGTTTTGATAGAGTGGCTTTCAAGCAAATGTTTCCACTTGTGAGGAGGAACACGACTATCTTGTATTGATGGCAATTTGTTATTTTAAATCCAAAGGGCATTCTGAGGAGCTTTTACCTAAAGAATGGTGAGAATGTAGCACTCTGTCATACAGAATGGTAAAACAAATAATATAACTGCATGGCTCTAGAAATAGTGAATGCATTGACAGTCATCTTCCAGGATTCTGTAGACTCTGGAACAGTCCCTGCAGCTTGGAGGGTAGCTAATGTCACTCCAATATTCAGAAATGGAGTCAGAGCAAAAACAGGGAATTATAGGCCAGTAAGCCTAACATTGGTGGTGGGGAAAAATCTCGAGTCCATTATCAAGGACTTTATCGCAGAGTATTTAGAAAGCAATAGCAGGATCAAATAAAGTCAACATGGATTTATGAAGTAGAAATCATGGTTGACAAATCTGTTGGAATTCTATGAAGATGTAACTAGTAGAGTTGACAAGGGGCAGCCAGTCAATGTGGTATATTTGGACTTTCCGAAAGTATTTGACAAAATCCCACATAAGAAATTGTTGTGCAAGATTAAAGCTCATGGGATTAGGGGAAGTACATTGAGATGGACAGAAAACTGGTTGGCAGAGTGGAAACAAAGAGTAGGAATTAATGGGTCCTTTTCAAATTAGCAGGCAGTAACTAGTGGTGTGACACTGGGATCGGTGCTGGGTCCCCAGCTGTTCACAATACATATTAATGATTTGCATGAGGGAACAAAATGTTACATCTCAATGTTTGCAGATGATGCCAAGTTAGGTGGGAGGGTGAACTGTGAGGATGCAGAGATCCTTCAGCATGATCTGGACAGGTTGGGTGAGTGGGCAAATCAATGACAGATGCAGTACAATTTGGATATATGTGAGGCTATTCCCTTTGGAAGCAAAAACAAGAAGGTAGATTACTACCTGAATGGCTGTGAATTGGGAGCGGAGAGTGTGTAGCGGGGCTTGGTTGTCCTTGTGCACCAATCGCTGAAGGTAAACATGCAGGTGTAGCAGGCGGTAAAGAAGGCGAATGGTATGTTAAAGATAGTAGGAACTACCTATGCTGGAGAATCTGAGATAACAAGGTGTAGAGCTGGATGAACACAGCAGGCCAAGCAGCATCAGACGAGCAGGAAAGCTGACGTTTCTGGTCTGGACCGCTTTGTGGAACACTTATGCTTGGTTCGTGACAAACGGCTGCACCTCCCTGTTGCAAACCACTTCAACTCCCCCTCCCACTCCTTGGACGGCATGTCCATCCTGGGCTGCCTCCAGTGCCACACCGATGCCACCTGAAGGTTGCAGGAACAGCACCTCAAATTTCGCTTGGGAACCCTGCAGCCCAATGGTATCAATATGGACTTCACAAGCTTCAAAGTCTCCCTGCCCCCAACCGCATCCCAAAACCAGTCCAGCTCATCCCCGCCTCCCTAACCTTTCTCCCACCTATCCAGGCCTCCCACCTCAACCCCTACCTCCTACCTACCAGCCTCATCCCCACCTTGACCTGTCTGTCTTCCCTGGACTGACCAACCCCCACCTTAACTCCCCACCTGCACTCACCTTTACTGGCTCCATCCCCGCCTCCTTGACCTGTTCGTCTCCTCTCCACCTATCTGCTTCTTTATCCATCTTCCATCTGCCTCCTGTCTCTCTATTTATTTCAGAATCCCCTTCCCCTCCCCCATTTCCGAAGAAGGATCCAGATCCGAAACGTCAGCTTTCCTGCTCCTCTGACGCTGCTTGGCCTGCTGTGTTCATCCAGCTCTACACTTTGTTATCTCAAATGGTATGTTAGCCTTCATTACAAGAAGTTTCGAGTACCATAAGCAAGGATGTGTTGTTGCAGTTATACAGGGCCTTGGTGAGGCCACACCTAGAATATTGTGTGCAGCTTTAGTCTCTTATTTTGAGGAAAGATGCTCTCGCTCTTGGGGGAGTGCGGCGAAGGTTACCAGGCTGATTCCAGGGATGATGGGACTAACGTATGAGGAGAGATTGGCTAGGTTGGAATTATTTTCGCTGGAGTTCAAACGAATGAGAAGGGATCTCATAGAGACTTGTAAAATTCCAACAGGACTAGACAGGGTAGATGCAGGGAGGATTTTTCCGATGGTGGGTATGTCCAGAACCAGGGGTTGCAGTCTAAGGATTTGGGTAGACCATTTAGGATGGAGATGTGGAGACAGTTCTTCACTTAAAGATGGTGAGCCTGTGGAATTTATTACCACAGGAAGCAATTGATGCCAAAACATTGAATGTATTCAAGGGGCGGCTAGATATAGCTCTTGTGTCAAATGGAATCAAAGGTTATGGGGAGAAAGCAGGATTAGGCTAGCAAGTTGGACGATCAGCCATGATTGTGGTGAATGAAGGAGCAGGCGTGAATGGCCGAATGGCTTCCTCCTGCTCCTATCTTCTATGTTTCTGTGTTTCTATTTAAAGGGAAGCTAGACATGCAGATGAAGTAGAAAAGAACAAAAGGTTATGCTGATGGGTTGAGCTGAGGAAAGGCATGCGGAAGCTCAGATGGATTATGAATGCCAGCATGGACTGTTTGGGTCAAATGACGTTTTTATGGACCATAAATCCTATTTAAGACCTTCAGCATGTGTCACACTTGTACTGTAGACTTTAGAAACTTTAATTTCTTTAATTGCAAAAATATACTTTATCATATAAAAACTGTATGTACATTCATAGGTACTAAGCAGTTCTCGACAATCTTTGCATATCAAGAAATCCAGATGTTGGAATTTTGCATTCCCTGCAGTTGTAAAAACCAATGGCATTTCTTACTCTTGCTGTACAGAATTTGTATACATTGAGGCAGTGAACAGAGTCTTATTATGCTTCGGCAGGAAGACTTTATACTGGTGGTCTTACCCCACTGCGCCTTGACGGCAGCTACCCCAAGCTTTAGTGCATACCTCAGCATGTCATCCTGGACTTTGGAATGTGCCAATCTACAAAACAGATCTGAGGTCAACTCTACACTGGAAGACCAACAAGTTTTGGGCAGACCAAAGAGTGTCTTTCACTGAGTTGATGGTCCTCCAAGCACAGTCAGTGTTTGTCTCAGTGTGTGACCCAGGGAACAGCCCATAGAGTGCAGGGTCCTAGGTCACGGAGTTGCTTAGGATGAACCTCAACAAAAACCACTGCATCCCTGCATCCCTCTCCAGACCTTGTTGAATCGGCAATAGTCAGTAAAAAATCAATCAGCAAATCACATTACATTAGTTGATTATCCCTTTAATTAATGCGGTGATTCGTACTGCTGATAACCGTATGTGGTTAGAAGAAGGCATCAGCTGTAGCATTATGTTCCCAAATTGCCAATCTGCCATCAAATCCATATTTACATACTGATTGACATCATGATCTGCCTACTGTTCAGACTTAGGTTAAAAGCTCCCTGTGCCTCCACTAATACCATTCCCAAGATGGTGTCCTGCACTGCCTGTACAGAAGTGTATATGCATAGCCTAGACTATACCTTGTGTACGACAGCGCCTGTACCACTGAAAAACACAACCACTATGCAGTTAAAGCTCAAGAAACCATTCAGTTGTAGATCCTGTGCTAGCTCCTGAAAAGGATTATTGATCCCATTTCTGTCCTGATAGCTGTGAACATGTTTCCTTTCCAACTGTATATGTGCAATTTCCTCTTTTTAAAGTTTCTAAACTATACCTGACAATATATGAAACCTGGGTGTCAGTTGGAAACAAATTTAAAAATAAGTCGACTTTTGTTTAATGAGCAGCACTTCTATTTCTGAATCAAATGGTTGCAGAGTCAAGTTTTGTTACTGATAGCTGAGCATAATCTATCTAACACTCCACTTACAATCTTAGACCATATGATATAGGAGCATAATCTAGGCCATTCAGCCCATCAAGTCTGCTCTGCCATTCAGCCATGGCTGATAATTTTCTCAACCTCATTCTCCTGCCTTACCCTGTAACTTTTGATCCCCTTAACAATCAAGAACCTATCTATCTCTGTCTTAGATATACTCAATGACCTGGTCTCCACAGCCTTCTGTGGCAATGAATTCCAAAGACTCACCACTCTCTGGCTGAAGAATTTTCTCCATTCTAAAGTGTCTTCCCTTTACTCTAAGTTTGTGCCCTTGGGTCCTAGTCTGTCCTGCTCATGGAAACCTTTTCCCAATGCCCAGTCTATCCAGGCCTTTAGTATTCTGTATTCTTGCTCCCACCTCCCCTCACCCCCCCAATCCTCCTAAATTCCATCAAGGTAGACCTAGAGTCTTCAAATGTTTCTCATATGTTAAGCCTTTTATTCCTGGGATCAATTTTGTGAACCTCCTTTGGACCCATTCCAGGGCCAGTAAATCATTCCTGAGATTTGGGGCCCCAAATTGCTCACAGTTATCTCCTTCAGAACTCTGTAGTCCATCTGGTCCAGTTGGTTTATTCACCTTCAGATGTTCTAGATCATCAAACAGGGAGCCTCTTGGTGGGCATAAAAAATCCCATGTATTATCTGCCGAGTGAGTTTTCCTACATCCTGGCTAACATTTGTCCCTGAACCGCTACCAATAAATGAAAGATATCTGATCATTCTCAGTGGGCAGCACGGTGGCTCAGTGGTTAACACTGCTGGCTCACAGTGCAAGGGACCCAGGTTCAATTCCATCCTTAGGCGACTGTCTGTGTGGAGTTTGCACATTCTCCCCATGTCCGCGTCGGTTTCCTCTGGGTGCTCTGGTTTCCTCCCACCGTCTGAAGATGTTCAGGCTAGGTGGATTGACCGTGCTAAATTGCCCATAGTGTTCAGGGATGTGTAGATTAGGTGGGTTATAGGGTGATGGTCTGGGTGGGATGCTCCGAGGGTTTGTGTGGACTTGTTGGGCCGAAGGGCCTGTTTCCACACTCAAGGGATTCTATACTAGTGAAGGTTTGCTGTTCTCAAGCTACTATAGTTCTTTACATTACAACTGTGACTACACTTTAAACATACTTACTGCAACTTGTTTTGGGATGATCTGAAATCATAAAAGGCCTTTATTTATAAGGTTCACTTGGATGATTCTTGATATGGTCTTACGAGCAGTGATTAAACAGTTTGGAACTCTACTCACTGGAGTTTAGAAAAATGAAAGGTGATCTAATTGAAACAAGTAGGACTTTTGAATGACTTGACAGGATAAGTGCTGAGAGGATGTTTCCCTCATGGGAGAGTCTGGGACCAGAGGGCATAGTCTCAGAACAAAGGGGTGCCAATTTAAGACTGAGATGTGGAGGAATATCTTCTCTCGGAGGGTTGTAAACCTTTGGAACTCCTTACCACAAAGAGCTGAGAGGGAAGAGTTCTTGTGTATATTTAAGGCTGCGCTAGATTTTTGATCAGTAGGGAATCAAGGGTTAGGGAAAAAGGTCAAGAAAGTGGACGTGAGGAATGTCTGATCGTCCATGATCCTGTTGAATAGCAGAGCAGTCTCAAAGGGCCGAACTCATCTTTTTATTTCTTATGTTCTTATTTTATAAAGCTTAATGAACATGTGTAATTGTGTGGATTTTGTTAATGCTTGCCTGCAGGTCTACTAGAGGCATAATCTCACTGTCACATTTCAGTTGTGTGCTACGTACTCAATGTACGGCATATTCTATGGCCAAAGTTGAGTTTTTGAGTTCTTTTGAGTTTCCTTTTAATGAAGCAGTACCCATTTCTGGTAGGAGTTCCTAATCTGACTTAACTTGAATGTAACTGAGCATAAATGCAGCTAAATTCAATTTCACTAGTTTTTAATTGACTGCTACGTTGCAACAGCCAAGTTCTGAATAATCACTCCCTCCTGAATATTAAGGATATTCCATGAAGAAGAAGGAAAATTTACCTCCATTGTTATTGGGTACCTTCTGTTTGTTGGCTATGGAGCTGCACTGCTGGATTGTGAAATGGAACTCTCTTTGAATGGCAGACTAGACATGTAAAGGTTTACTTCCTAATCTTTACCCATAAATAATTGCCCCTCTTTCAAATGATAGATCACTAAATAAGTTTACATGGCATAGAATCAGAGAATCTCTTCTTGGTTTTCACAAAGGTGAGAAGAGATGAACAGAATTTTTATGTAGAAGAAATAACCCGTCAAGTTTGTGCTTTTTTTGTTAAGTTAGCTATGTTCTCTCATCATTTCTCTTAGCTAGCCATTTGTTGTGTAATCTTGTGACTTGATCTTGAGCAATATATTAATGACAATATTGGTGACTTTTGTAAGAACTGGCAGCTCCTAACATTTTAACTGCATCTATGAAATTGAGAGAACTGTTAGGAGTACATGCAGAAGGAACTGTAATATTATACAGGACCACCCCAGTATTCTCTGAGTACATCATGTGTTTGTTGGCAGCAACCCAATGTCAAATATTGGCTGACCAGAAGATCTGCTAAAAACAAAAGTTCAGATTAATCTAGATTACATAACGTGAAGATTTCAAGACAAGGGAAACTCGTTGAGCCAACTGAATGCCCTTCATTTAATATTTGGAACTTCAAAGCCTATTAGAAAATGGTATTTTGAATCATCTTGGTGTGTACCTCTACTGCCTGGTGTGGCATAGTATTCCAGACGTTTATTATACATTGTTTCTTTGACATTTCTTCTAGTGTCCATTCCGCAATTAATTTTACCTAGTTATATTGATAACACCTTTGTTGCACTGACTGGTCTTATTTTAAAGTAACAGCATTTATCAACATAGTTGTAATCTATTTTGTGTATACTCCCATTTTTACATTGACAAAACAACTCCCGATCAGGTACGCTCACCAATGATTTTGGAGATAAGGGCAGTATGCTGTTGTTGTTCTGAGCACATGAGCTAGAGGTTGAGGTTTAATATTTGGTTTGTTCTGCATTAGGTAATTGCAATAGCTAAAAATGGAAACGTTGCCTCAAACTGTTTGAGGGATTCCTGTTAGTATGTGTGGGAAGCAAAGTTGGCACGGTAAGATACGCATGGCATTGTGGCTGATAATATGGTATCTATCTTATCCGATGACCTCCTGAGCTATGAAACTCTGTCTTTCTCTACATTTCTTTCCTCCTGCAACATATAAGTATTTTTAATCAGCCTGTAAGAGACACGTCTGGAGCAGGTAGGACTTGAACCTGTCCTTCTGGTTCAGGGGTTGGGACACTACCACTGCACCACAAGAGCTCCTCCTGCAGTGTATAGGATTTGAAACCCAGATTCGCCATAACCTCCTGACTTGATTGATTAATCTCATCTTTGTTTTATTTTACAAAATGATGCTGCTCTGCGCTATGGACTTTAGCCCTTCATCTGGGTTTTTCCTTGCAAAACACAAAATCTTCATAAAATGAGCCATATTTACCCTGGTACTGAGCTTCTGTCCTGTCACTGATTGCATAATAATGCAGAATTAAGCAGTTGTGACTCCAACACTGAAATGATATATATGAAAGAGGCTTAGTAATCTTTCAGGCTATGGTTTCGGCTGGCACCAAATTAGCTTGTGTAAAATGTGCGGTCGGAATTATCAAAAGGAAAATGTCAGGAGAAAGTGGCACTGTGAGGATATTAAAGATAATGATTAAATCAAGGAACTGGTTTTGTCTAGTGGAGTGTACACAAAAATAAAATCAACTCGCCCATTATGACTAGCGATTTTATTTTTCTCAATTGGGGGATATTTGCCAGGATTATGATTGTCCTACAGTGCAATGCCTTATACTTCAGTTATCCAGTTTTCTTATACCTGGGTGGGCATGTATACCACCTAGCATAGTACTCAGCTGAACACGGCAGGAAGATTCTAGTTTACTTGTCTGTATAAGTGAACTTAGTCAGCATAGCTAGTGTTACTATTAGTCTCAGTATTCCCTACAGTAGAGAGGGGCACATTTTTCCAAAGATCTTGCTTCGGATAACAATTCAAGCACAAAATAAGGCTAAAGCCTATAAAAGCTGTTGTTATAAAAATCAAAATTCACAAATGCAATGTGCAAGATCTTAATGTTATTTTAACAAACTGTTAACCAATATATTTAAAATTTGTTAATGCTGCTGTTAAAATAGCAGACAGTGGAGTAATACATGAATACATATAATGTTTGTCTGCTGATATTGACACAAGTAATATCCATATTTTAATTCAGTTTTCATGCAAAGTCTCTGTAGTTGGTAGGGTGTCTGGGTATGGGAGCAATTCCAAAAATGAGAAATGCAATTGAGAATATGCAGAGAATGGACCGAAAACTCCTGGAATTGGGCTTATAAGGAAATCCACACTACCCATATTGAGGGAGGTGGGGGCATAGTGGTAATGTTGTTGGAAGGATGTCATACATAGCAGGGTTGTCCAAACTTTTCATGGGTAGTTGGATGGGAAGGGATGCAGGCAAGCGAGGGCAAGTCATATTTCAATTTAACAAGCATGGGGCTGGATGAACATAGCAGGTCAAGCAGCATCATAGGAGCAGAAAAACTTGATGTTTCGGGCCTAAACCCTTCATCAGAAAATGAAGCATTTATTTTCTGATTTCATAATTTCTGATGAAGGGTCTAGGCCCGAAACGTCAAGTTTTCCTGCTCCTATGATGCTGCTTGACCTGCTGTGTTCATCCAGCCCCACGCTTGTTATCTCGGATTCTCCAGCATCTGCAGTACCTTTTATCTCTCATATTTCAATTTTTTTTCTCTCACTTGGGGGCTGGTGAGCAAATTTCAAAAAATGCCAAGTTTGGAACAACAGTAACCATGTTTTTAGTGGAAGAAGAATCCAAAGCTATAAGTTGATAATTTAACTAAATGAGTAATTAATTACAAAGACAAACAGAGCTAGCTAATGAAACACTCTTGGGGATGGGGATTGAAGCGGAGCTAAATTGGGTTTAACTGCTTTTCCCTCCAGTGCCTCACATACCATGCATGTGAGTGTATGCACAATCAGGAGTGTGATGGAATATTTCCACTGACCTGATTGAGTGTAGGTCCAACAATATTCAAGTAGTTTGACACCATACAGGACTGAGCTGCCCTCTTGATTGGCACCACATCCACATGTATGTATATGAGAGTTTTTGTGCATGAACGTAAGAATTCAGTCTGGCTTTTCCTCCTTTTCCCAGGCTTCTTTTATGGTTAGTTCTTAGAGACGAGAATGAGTGGAAGGCTGTGTGTAAATCTGACTCTCTCCATCATGGAGTTCCCACAAACTTTTTTTGTCTGTCCCAGTCCATCACACACTCTCTCCCTTATCCCTCACACACATTCCTATTCTACCATGTTTACAAACTCCCCCTCCTCATTCTCTCTCTCTCTCTCTCGCTCTCGCTCTCTCTCCACCCAACCTCTCCCTCATTCTCACATTCATACACAAAAACTCTCACATGTGCACATCTCCCTTTCTGTCACTCTCACTGCCTGTCACTTATGTACATGTAAGGGAGAGGAAATATGGATACATGTATACATACACTCCCTTACACACGAGCACATGTACACATACTTGGTTTCTCATACGCCACAAGCAGACTGATTTCTTCTGCTTCGCACCCACACGTTCACACACTTACTTTCATGTCCCACATGCACATTTACTTCACTCATTGATGGAATGTGAGTGTTGTTCAGTGGGGCAGAGTTTAATGCCCATTCTTATTTGGCCTTCAGAACATGGTGGTGAACTGCCGTCTTGAACTGTTGCAGTTGTCTTAATTTTGGTAAATCCACAATGCTGTTAGCGAGGAATTCTAGGATTTTGACCCAGTGACAATGATGAATGTCAATATATATCCAAGTCTGGATGGTAAGTGGCTTGGACAGAAATGTGCGGGTTGTGATGTTCCCATTTATCTGCCAACCTTGTCCTCCTAGATAGTAGTAGTCATTGGTTTGACTGGCGCTTGGTGAATTTCTGCAGTGCATCTTATAGATAGCAACAAAATGTACTAAGAGCATTGGTGGTGGAAGGAGTAGATTTTTGTGGATGTGGTGCCAATCAAGAGGGCTGCTCAGGCCTGTGTGGTGTCAAACTACTTGAATATTGTTGGACCTATTGTTGGAAATATTCCATCACACTCCTGATTGTGTCTTACAGTTGGTAGACAGGCTTTGGGGAATTGGGAGGTGAGTTACTGCCTTTGACCTGCTTTTGTATTGACAGTACCCATATAACTAGTCCAGTTTAGTTTCTGTTCACTGGTAACCTTTTCACACAGACACTTTCTCACTGCCTGACGAGCATTTCCACACCTTGTCTCACTCACACCCATGTTACACAGTTTTGGGAGGACTGCTCTGCTATCTTGAATACGGTCGTTCATGCAGTTAACACCTCAAGTGAAGGAATGATTCTTGTTCTCCCAAGTCTTGCTCACCAACATGAAGCCTTTTCCCTTGACCTGCTTTCCGACCTGAACACTCATCCCCCTCACCCACCTAGTAAGCAACCTGACCCTTGAAATCTCCTGCCTATCAGCAGCAAAGGTAGGAGAGAAAAATCCTATGACTCCAACAGTATCTCCTTACAGAATCTTCCATATGCACTAAACTGTATATGGAACAACCGGCGTGGGCTGGTTAGGGTCCCTTGGGGACCATATCTGGACTAGGGGCTGCCTTTTGATAATTGCATTAGAGACTTGGGTTCAAATCCTACAATGGCAGTTGTAAGAATTTAAATTCATTTATTAGATTTGGAAATATTATGAAGCTAATCTAGTAATGGTGATGTGAAACTATCATCAATAGTTGTAAAAACCCATCTGGTTCATTTGTTCTTTTGTTCTCACCAAAATGAATAACTTGACATTTCCCCATATAATACTGTATTTGCTAACTTTTTGCTCACTTATTTAACCTATCTATATCTCTGTAAACTGTGTGTATGCCTCTTCCAACTTGCCTCTTCACCTATTTTTGTGTCATCTGCAAATCTGGCTACAGGACATTCCCTTCCTCCCTCCAAGTCTTTAATATATTGAAAACAGTTGCGGTCCCAGCAGTGATCCCTGTGGAACCCCACTGGTTACAGGTTGCCACACTGAAAAAGAATGCGTTATCCCACCTCCTGCTTTCTGCCCATTCACCAAATTAAGTGTTATTTAATGATTGAAAGGCTGCACTTTTTCAGTGCCGTCAATAGATAATCATGCCAGCCTGAAAATGCTGCATCGGGATTTATTATGAACAAAAGGGTCAAAAGAACTCATAGAATCTCGCCCTTTTCAGACCTGTGCACTTTTTATTGCTATGAATTGTGGGGGCAGCTTTCTGAACAGAACACCAACTGAGAGCATGGTTGAAGCTGCCCGTTCTCATTTCACAAAGGATCCTTGACAGCCTTTGGAAGGTGACTTCTATCCCATCTGTCTCTGAACTCTTGTCTTTTATCTTTGGTAAAAGGGTTTTTTTTAATATCAAAGGTAGCAAAACAATCATTTTTATATTTGCTGGACTAGTATACTGCTGCAGCAAATATTCTCAAAGATTCTGATGAAAGTATTTCAAAAATCAATGGTTGTTAAGCTGGGGTGTGGCACAGTGCCATCCACATGAATGCCTGTGATGTGCAATGGTGCAAGGAGATTCAAACCTTTTAGAAATCAGTTATGATGGTCTTTCTCCACACTATCAGATTATAAAATAAAAATGGATGATAAATGGGTCCTGCTTTCTTTTACTTTATGTTGACTAACCATCTAACCTTCCATCCATAGCTCATGGGAATGCTCCGCCTCACCCATATGGCCCAGCTGAGATCGTGGGTGAGAAATGTGCACTGTCGTGTTATGGTGCACAGCATTAGAAACATGCCTTGCCAATTGGGATCACAAACAAAATGCTGTTCAGCTAACAATTTGCTTTTATTATGTTCATTTTAGCGCGAAACTACAGTACTTGTGTAGGTGGCTCCACAAATTATTAATCTGCAAACAGCAATGATGAGGGATGCTGAGGCATTAAATATGAGGGCGCAAAAGCATTTTTTTTAATCCTCACTTCATCACTCTCCTTGCCCAAATTCTGAGGTTATTCAATTCTTCTACATGATGCGGGCATCGCAGGCAAAGCCAATATTTGCATTTGTTGCACCTCCCGAAGTGTCCCCGAACTGAGTGGCTTGCTAAGCCATTTTAGAGGGCAGTTAAGAATCAGCCACATTGCTCCAGGTTTGAAATCACATACAAGCTAGACTGGGGAATGATAGCAGATTTCATTCCCTAAAAGAACACTAAACATACAGCATCTTCAGGCTGGCATGATTGTCTATTGATGGCACTGAAAAAGTGCAGCCTATCAGTCATTAAATAACACTTAATTTGGTGAATGGTCAGAAAGCAGGGGGTGGAATAACGCATTCTTTTTCAGGTTGGCAACCTGTAACCAGTGGGGGTTCCACAGGGATCAATGCTGAGACGGCAACTGTTTACAATATATTAAAGACTTGGAGGGAGGAAAGGAATGTCCTGTAGCCAGATTTGCAGATGACACAAAAATAGGGGAAGAGGCAAGTTGCAAGAGGCATACACACAGTTTACAGAGAGATATAGATAGGTTAAATAAATGGGCAAAAAGTTAGTAAGTACAATATTATATGGGGAAATGTCAAGTTATTCATTTTGGTGAGAACAAAATAACTATTATTTAAAAAGGGAAAATCTGTAGAAGGCTACAACACAAAGGGACTTGGAAGTGCTTGTACATGAAATACAGAAAGCTAGTACACTGATACAGCAGGTAATCAGGAAAGATTATGGAATGTCGGCCCTTATTTCAAGGGCTTTGGAGTATAAGAGTAGGGAAGTCTTTAACTGCAACTGTCACTTTGCTGGTGTAATAGAATAGAATCCCTACAATGTGGAAGCAGGCAATTCGGCCCATCGAGTCCACACCACCATTCCAAAGAGCATCCCACCCAGACATACCCCTTACCCTGTCGCTATAACCCTCCATTTCCCATGGCTAATCCACCTAACCTACACATCCCTGGACACTACGGGCAATTTGGCATGTTTGGACTGTGGGATGAAACCGGACCACCTGGAGGAAACCTGTGCAGACACTGAGGATGTGCAGACTCCACACAGACAGTCACCCGCGGCTAGCATTGAACCCAGGGACCCTGGCGCTGTGACGCAGCAGTGCTAACCACTGTGCTGCCCCAAAAACAATGTCAACAAATACTAACACAAGCTTTATATTTCCCACATGTTTTCACTAGATTCAGTTTCCACCAACTTCCATAGTGGGATTTGAACCTGTTTTGCCTGGGTATTAAGCTGGCCTACTGGATTACTAGTCAAGTGACTTTTACCATTATGCCACCATCTTTCCACCACATCTGAGTACTGTGAGCAGTTTTGGTCCCCCTATTTAAGGAAAGATATCATTTCGTTGGTGACAGTTTAGAGAGGGTTCACTAGGATAGTCCCTGGTATGGAGGGATTGGCTTATGAGCAAAGGTTGAACAGGTTGGGACTGTACTTACTTGGAATTTAGAAGAATGAGAGGTGATCTCATTGAAACACATAGGATTCTTAAGGAGCTGTCTGGATAAATACTGGGAAGATGTTTCTGTTCATGGGAGAGCCTTGAACCAAAGGGATGCCAATTTAAGACTGTGATGAGGAATTCCTTCTTTCAGAGGGCTTTGAGTCCTTGGAATTCTTTGCCACAGAGCGCTGTGGGAGCAGAATCTTTGTGTATACTTAAGGCTAAGATAGATTTTTAATCAGTAGGAAATCGAGGGTTTGGGGAAAGGGCAGGAAAGTGGTTGAGAGGCATATCAGATTAGCCATGATCCTTTTGAGTGGTGGGGCAGGCTTGAAGGGTCTGTGTCTATTCCTACTTCTCACGGTTCCATTCTCAAGTGATTTGATGGTCGGACCCTGGCTCGTCCTGATACCTCTAAATGATCTAGATCTGAAATGCAGAACATAATTTCAAAAGTTGGAGTTTCAAGTTCTTCAATATTTTGAGGAGCTTTTGGTAGAACTCCTAAAGGACATAGACAGGTTGGTGGAGGTGACAGTCAAATAGAAGATTAAATTTAATGCAGAGAAGTGAAAAATGATTCAATTTAGTAGGAAGGAAGTGGAGACTTAAAAATAGGTACAATTCTAAAGGAGGCTGAAGGAACAAATGGGTCTGGACATATATATGAATAAAGCATTTAAACGTGGCAGTACAATTTGCTGACAAGATTCCAAAACTAAACTAGTCCCACTTGCCTGCATTTGGCCCATATCCTTCTAAACTTTTCCTGTTCGTGTACCTGTCCAAACTCTTAAGTGTTGTAGCTGTACCTGCATCTGCCACTTCCTCTGGCAGTTCATTCCATATACCAACTACCCTCTTTGTGAAAATGTTGCCCCTCAGGTCCCTTTTTAAATGTTTCTCCTCTCACTTTAAAAATATGCTTTATAGTTTTGAACTCCCTCACCCTAGGAAAAGGACCTTTGCTATTCACCTTGTCTATGCGCTCATGATTTTATAAACATCTATAAGATCGTCCCTCAGCCTCCTATGCTCCAGTGAAAAAAGTCCCAGCTAATCCAGTCTCTCCTTATAACTCAAACCCTCCATTCCCAACAACATCTTGGTAAATCATTTCTGAATTCTCTCCAATTTAATAATATCCTTGCTTTGGAAGGGTGACCAGAACAGATACACAGTTACTCCAAAAGTAGCCGTACCAATGTCCTGTACAATCTCAATATGACGTCCCAACTTCTAAACTTGATGGTCTGAGCAATGAACGCAAGCATGCTAACACCTTGTTAATCACCCTGTCTGCTTGTGACGCAAATTTCAAAGAACTATGTACCTGAACCCCTAGGTCTCTCTGAGCAACTCTACCCAGGGCCCCCACCATTAACTATATAAGTCCTGCCCTTGTTTGTTTTACCAAAATACAAGACCTTGCATTTATCCAAATTAAACTCTATCTGCCACTCCTCAGCCCATTGGCCCAATTGATCAATATCCCTTTGTAATCTTAGATAACGTTCTTCACTGTCGACTATATCAAGAATTTAAACAAAGGCATCCTCCAGTCTTCTAGCACCACACTTCTGCCTTTGCATGATACAAGTATCTCTGCTAGATGTCCCGCAATTTCCTCCCTACTTGTCACAACGTTCTGGGCTACACTTGATCAGGTCCCAGAGATCTATCCACCATTATGTTTTTAAGCCCTCCAGCACTTCCTCTTCTATAATATGGACTGTTTCCATGACATCAATATTTATTTCCCCGTGTTCCTTAGTCTCAATTTCATTCTCCTCCGTAAAAACTGATGCAAAATGTTTGTTGAGTATCTTTCCCATCTGCTGTGTTCCCACTCATACACAACCTCGTCAATCTTTAAGAGGCCCTATTCTTTCCTTAGTTGCTCTTTTGCTCTTAATGTACATATACGACCGCTTTGGATCATCCTTGGCCTTGGCAGATAAGGTTATCTCCTATCCCCTTTTTGCTCTCCTGATTTCCCTCTTAAGAGCCTTGCCATATTTCCCAAGAGAAGGTCAAAGTTTTGCTCCTTCTCTAGGAGGTACAAATATATTGATAAAGAAAATTTTCTTGAATGGATTTAATAGATTCCTTACCATCCAAGCCCTTAACACTATGGGAGTCCTAGTCTGTGTTTGGAAAGTTAAAATCTCCTACTATTACAACCCAATTATGTTTACATATATCTGAAATCTCTGTGCATTTTTGCTTCTCAGTTTTCCGCTGACTATGAGGGGTCCTGTGATACAATGCCATGAAGGTGATGCTCCCCCATCTTATTTCTGAGTTCCACTGATATAGCTTCATTGCATGGTCCCTTAGAAATAATTGTGTATGAGTACAGCAGAAATGTCTTTTCTAATCAAAAACCCTCAAATCCCACCCCACCACCACCACTGCCTCCCGTTCCATCCTTCTTATAGCATCTAAACCCCAGAACATTCGGCTGCCATTCCTGTCCCTTTCTCAACCGTGTTTCTGCACTAGCTATGATGTCCCAGTCCCACATTCCCAACCATGCTCTGGGTTCATCCGCCATATCTGTAAGACCCATTGCTTTGAAATAAATGCAGTTTAATTCATCAGAGTTACCTTGTTCTCTGACTTGATCTTGCCTGCCATTTCTAAATTAACTTGCTCTTTTTAACTTCTCATCTGTCTTTTGTTCTCACTACTACTTGGGATTCTCCTCTTCCTTTCCCCTACTAGTTTCAACGTTTTAATAAAGTGCTCAGCATCCTAGGCTTTATGAATAGGGCTTACAGCATAAGGTATTATTCCTGACTGCTGGTGGTGGAGGGAACGAATTTTTATGAATATGATGCCAACTAAGTGGGCTGCTTTGTCTTGGATGGTGTCAAGCTTCTTGAGTTGTTGGAGTTTCACCGATGCAGGTGAGTGGGAAGTATTTCATTACTCTTCTGACAGACACCTTGTCGATGGTAGACAGGCTCTGCGGAGTCAGGAGGTGAGTTCCTTGCTGTAGGATTCCTAGCCTCAGACCTGCTCTTGTTGCCATGGTATTTATATGGCTGGTCCACTTCGGTTTCTGGTCAATGGCAAAGATATTGATAGTGGGGTTTCAATGATGGTAAAGGCATTAAATGTTCAGGGTCAAAGGTTAGATCCTCTTTTGTCAGACACAGTCATTGCCTGGCACTTTAGTAGTGCAAATGTTATTTGCCAGTTGTCAGTCCACACCTAGATGTTATCCAGGTATTGCTGCCTTTGGACATTGAATACTCCAGGAAAATAGAAGGAAACAGTTAATATTGCTATAAGGCTTAAGGTCCGATTGGGATGTCTGGTCGGCATGGACGAGTTAGACTGACAGGTATGTTTCCGTATTGTATGACTCTAGGATTCTACAACTACAGTCACAGATTTAAAGTAACTGGCAAAAGAAGCAAGGGTGACATGAGGAAATTGTTTTCATGCAACATTTGATTAAGATCTGGAATTCTGTATCCCAGAGTATGGAGGAGGCATTCAGAAGATAATTGGCTTATTATCGGAAAAGGAAGAATGTGAAGGATTACAAGGAGAAGGTAGAAGAATGGAATTATAAATAAATTGCCCTTTCAGAGAGTCAACATAGGCATGACCAGCCAGTGACCTCCTGTGCTGTAGCCTGAAATAACTCCACGAAGGCCAGTATCTCGTCACCAAGTCACTCTTTATTTACACATGCATGGTACATGACACTAACCCAGCTAGTTCAGAGCTGGCTACTAGAGTGAACAGAACCCCTGACACTCCTGTTTATATCTGTCAGTCAGGACACCCTGATTGGACCAGATTAACAGGCCCAGTCAGAGAACTCCTATTCTATGAGGTCCATTAGGCTGACCTTGTTTCAGTCGTTACATCCCTCCCTGCCTAAGTCCTGGGACCTAGGCCTGTTCTTTCCTGCAGCTTCTCCTGGGGCGTTTTCGGTCCAAGTCAGGTTCCTGCAACACTCCCTCGGATATTGGTGGCATGTACTGGATTGTAGCCCACCTCTTGCGCTCGGAGCCACTCAGAAGAAATTCGTCATTGTCTTCAGGCAGTAACTGCATCGAGGCTGCAACGTCTGCTGAATTCATCTCATCCTCAAAAGTTTCTTTGGCACTAGGCATATGGGGGGAACCCATGGATTCTGACAGTCTTGCTTGATGTTTTGAAGGGTGAGGTATGTTTTTACTCCTGCTCTGTTTACAGCTATGATGTGGTCCATGTGATTGTTCAGGACCACCTCTCATACCTGAATTTTGTGTGTCATGGGACCTGACCTCACATTAACCATGCCTCTTACCCACGCAGGACCATTTTTTGTGGTTTTGACACCAAAGATTTTATCCCCTGAAGTAAACTGCCTCTCTCGCTTAGAGCAGTCTTGTGTTCAACATTGGCGTTTTTGATGCTGTTTCACCCTCCCCTCTAGGTCTGGGAAGATCGGGTTTAACCTTGTGCAGAATCATCTCTTTATTAACAGCTCTGTTGGAGCAGCCCCTGTATTTGCCTGAGGGGTGTTCCTATAATCAAACAGAAACTGGGACAGTTTGGTATCAAGCGAAGCTGTAGGCTCTTTCTTTAAACCTGTCTTCAAATTTTGACTACTCTCTGCCAGATCATTTGGACGATGGATAGTATGGAGCTGTCCTTACACGCTGAATGCTGATCGTCTTTAGGAAATACTGAAGTTCCCTGCTGGTAAATGATGGCCCGTTGTCTGTGACCAACACCTCCCAAAGTCCTTGTATTGCAAAAAGTACTCACAGCTTTTCAATCATCAGCCCTGTGTTTGATGAATGGACTCTGTGCTCATCCAACCACTTTGTATGGGTGTCAACAATGACCAAGAATGTACAGCCTGTGAAACGACTGGCTTGGTCAACATGTAACGGTTTATCCGGCCATTCCCACAAATGTGGGGGAGCTGCTGGCATTAATTTTTGTCCTTGTTGGCGCACGGGGCACTGCCTCACCAAAGTGGCTTTGTTGCCATCCAATCCGGGCTGCCATACTTAACTTCTTGCTAATATCTTCCTTTAGGAAACCTTTGCATGGTCCTGGTGGAGTTCAGCCAGTATTTGGTGATGACCGTTGTTTGGGGCTATCACCCTTGCTCCACATAATAATATGCTGTCCTCAGTGGTTATTTTGGTCTTGATTCGTGCACAAATCAGTTCTGATTTGTGATGGTCCTTTTTCTTTCCCCCATCACCACCAGCTGTTTGAGTTTTGCCAGGACAGGATCTTTTTGTGCCCGTAGTTTGATATTGTCAGCAAGCATCTCAGAAGAAACTTGTCATCATCTTCAGGTAGCATTGCAAGGATGTCTAGAAAGCTTAAAAGCAGAATAGATTCTTCCAGTGGCAGCACAACCAATGATGTATTTGCCAGTGGGAGGTGGCTCAAGGCACCGGCATTTGCCACTTGGCCTCTTGGATGGCGTACCGCCTTGTAATTGTACGCACTCGGAATAAGAGCCCACTGCTGAATTTGGCCTGAAGCTATGGGTGTCATGGCCTTGTCCTCTTTGAGGATTTTTTGCCTGTTACTATTATAAATTTATGTCCATAAAGGCATTGATGGAACTTCCTCACACCAAAGATGACCATCAAACTTTCCTTCTCTACCTGGGTGTTCGGCATTAGCCAAAGTCCTGGAAGAATGTGTTCCTCTCCCCTAGGCCACTGGTGAGCTAATACTACCCTAATACTGTATGGTGAGGCATCACGTTGTCAGCATCACATCTTGTTTGTGATTTGTAGTGTGCTAACATTTTTGATAGCTGCTTCTTCACTTCCCTAAAAGCTACATCTTGGCTATGTTCAAGACTAACCCTTTTTCAAAAGCAGATGTATGGATGCCAGGATGGAGGCTAGGTCACATATGAATTTTCCGTAATAATCACCAACTCAAGGAAAGACTTAACTTTCCCTACAGATGTTGATTGCCCTCATTTTATCTTCCAATTAGCGTAACCTAGTCTTGTTTACCCGTAGCCCAAGTATGTCACTGGGCGAATGGAACGCACATTGTCCCTCCTAAGACATACACCCACCTTGGTGAAATGATTAAGCGCTATGTCCAAGTTCTCTAAACGCTCTTTATTGGTCTTCCTGGGTATTAACATGTCATCCAGACAAATGACCTGGGGTAGACCTTGAAAAGTGTTCTCCTGTTGTCAGCTGGAAAATGGCACAGGCTGATGATACCCCAAAAGGCAGTCTCGTATATTGTTACAAACCCTTATGAGTATCAATTGTAACATACAATTGTATGTCATGTTGCAGTTTTATTAGACTTTGGTTAGGCCGCACTTAAGTGTATTGCATTTAATTCTGGTCGCCACATTACAGGAAGGATGTGGAGGCTTTGGAAAGGCTGCAGAAGAGGTTTACCAGGATGCTGCCTGGATTAGAGGGTTTGAGCTATAAAGAGAGGCTCGAAAAACTTGAGTTGTTTACTCTTGGGCGATGGAGGCTGAGGGGAGACTTGATAGAAGCCTATTGATAGGATTGACAGTCAGAACCTTTTTCCCAGTGTTGAAATGTCTGATAGTTGAAATGTCTAATACTAGGGGGCATTCATTTAAGGTTAGGGGGGAAAGTTCAAAGGAGACGTGAGGGGCAAGTTTTTTACGCAGAATGGTAGGAATCTGGAACACACCGCGACGGGTGGTGGTGGAGGCAGATACAATAGGGACATTTAAGAGACTTTTAGTTAAGCGCATGAATAAGCAAGGAATGGAGGGATATAGGCAATGGCAGGCAGAAGGGATTAGTTTCATTTGATGTCATATTCAGCACAATGTCATGGGCCAAAGGGCCCGTTCCTGTGCTGTACTATTCTAGGTTTCATGTTCTATACCTCTGGGAATCCTCATCTAATCGCAGTTGTACGAATACATGGCTCATGTCCAGCGTCATGAAGGACAGTGCCCTCCCCCCTCCTTCAATTTTGTATATAAGTCCTCTGTGACGGATTGGGTATCTGTCTGGCTGCGAAAAGTGGTTTACTGTTGTTTGAAATCCTCACAAAGTCAAACTGACCTGTCGGGCTTGACAATCGGTTATTGCTGCCCTTTCTGAAGACTGCAGAGGTTTGATGATTCCTTTGCTCTCCAGCTTCCTGATTTCTGCCTACACTTTTGCAGGTAATGCACATGGTGCTGGGCGGGCCTTGCAGAATTGCCTTCTTGGTCAACATGTATGGTGGCCTTGGTTCCTTTGATAGTCTGTAGGCCTTCCTGAAAACCTTCCGGATATTTAATTAGGTCTTCACCGAGGCAGCCAGTTTCTAATTGAAAATGTTGAGCCAATCAAGTTGAAGCTTTCTTGACCAGTTTTACAATCAGTGGTCACTGCTTCTCATAAGAGACTGCAACCGAAGTTGCACCCTTCATGTGTAGGGGTTCCCTGGTATAGTTTCTCAGCCTGGCCGAAATCTGATGCAGACTTCAGGGTTGGAGTCCAGAGCAAATTTTGGTAAAGACTGGTTCTGCAATCACTCATATAGCTGTACCAGTATTGACCTCCGTTAGAATTGGCTGACCATTTAACCAGATGTTTTCTTTTGATTGGTCCTGATTTGGATGTTGCTAACAATTTAATTGTTCCAAACCAGCTGCAGGTGGACTTTCCAGAGTGTGCGCTCTCCTGGATACTGGCCTATGAGTTCTCTTACTCAATTCAGGCCTAGTGGGACTCCTTTGCTGTCTTGTGTTGCCTACTAGCAGCAACTACAATGGTCTGTTGGCCCTGATCCTCAAAAATTTTAACTGTTTGGACGAAGCTTGGCTTTGTTTTGGGGTTTTGCTGTGGGCTGACCTGGAGTCCCTCAGTTCAGGATATGTCCTGAGTGAGGCTGTGCAATTGCCTTCACTCAAGTGGTGTTCCCCAAGCTCAGTCGGCCTGGTGGGGGTGTTCATTTCCTCAGAATATCCTGTAACTCAGCTCCATTTGCCGTGTTTTTAAATGGCAAAGTCAGTTGTGCTGCCTGTTTGAAGTACAGTTGGGTTTCAGCCAGCAGGCATTTTTGCATGGTCACATCATTAATCCCACATACCGAACGGTCTCTCAGCTTCTGACTTTGTGTTAAACCAAAATCACATGCCTCTGCCTCATTAAAAATCCTGATAGGGCTTCCCCTGGTTTTCAAACTGTTGAGTAAAACCAATTAGTGTCGAGGAATTAGAGGAGGCTTGGGATCGTAATATTCCTTCGGTAATCTGTCAACTCTGGAATGGTTTTATAATCTGGTGCCTCAGGGAAAGTTAGGCTTCTAAGTACCGAAAACGCTGTAGGCCCTCAAGCTGTCAGGAGCACTACTCATTGATTTTTGTCTGCCCCACTGTCATCTGCCTGGAAAAAATAATGCATTCTTTCCACATACTGGGCCCAGTATTCGACAGCAGGATTGAACAAGTCAGGTTTCCCAAATGGCATCATAATGCCAGAAATGCTTACCGCAACTCAGACACTGTTGCGAGTGAATCTGTTCAGGGGCGTGTATTTCTCTCATTGCCACTGAAGTAACTCTGTAGAGGCCAGCATCCTGTCACTAATTTATCCTTTATTTACATGTGTGTAGTACATGACACTGACATGATACATTTGTATCATCTACAAATACGGGTGAGGTGCCAAATGACTGGAGAGTGGCTGATGTTGTGCCTTTGTTTGAGAAGGGATGCAAGGAGAAGCCTGGGAACTGTGGACCCGTATGTCTGACTTTGGTGGTGGGTAAGTTGTTGGAAGTATTTTGAAAGATAGGATTAATGTACATTTGAGAGGCAAGGAATGATTAGTGATAGTCAGCATAGTTTGGTATGAGAGAAATCGTGTCTCACAAACCTGATTGAGTTTTTTGAGGAAGTAACCAAGAAGATTGACGAGGGTAGAGCAGAAGCCTTGTTTACTTGGACTTTAGTAAAGCCTTTGACAAGATTCCACATGGTAGACTATTTAGTAAACTTAGATCACATGAAATTCCGGGTTAGCTTGCCAATTGGCTATAAAATTGGCTTAAAAACAGGAGATAGAGCGTTGGTGGAGGATTGTGGTCTGTGACCAATGGTATTCCACAGGGATTTTTACTGGGTCTGCTTTTGTTTGTCATTTATATAAATGATTTAGTTGAGAACATGGAAAGTATAGTTAGTAGGTTTGTGGGTGACACCAAGATTGGCGGTATAGTGGACACATGGAGAAGGTCATCCAAGATTACAAAGAGATCTTGATCATTTGGGTCAATGGGCTGAAGAGTGGCAAATAAAGTTTAATTTCGATAAATGTGCGGTATTACATTTTGCTAAAACAAACAAAGGCAAGCATTACACAATTAAAAGTGGGGCCTTGGGCTATATTGTAGAACAGAGAGTGTAGGGGTTCAGGTACACAATTCTTTAAAGTTCACATCACATAATGATAGGGTGGTTAAGGAGGCGTTTAATATGCTTGTCTTCATTGCTCAGACCTTTTTGAGTATAGGAGTTGGGACATCATTTTGAGGTTGTGCAGGATGTTGGTGAGGCCTGTTCTGGAGTACTGTGTCCAATTCTGTTCTGCCTGCTATTGGACAGGGTTCAGAAGAGATTTACCAGGATGTCACTGGGAATGGAGGGTTTGAGTTATAAGGAGAGGCTGGATAGGCTGGGACTTTTTTCACCGGAGCATAGAAGGTTGAGGGGTGACCTTATAGATGTTTATAAAATCATGAGGGGTATAGATAAGGTGAATGACAGGTGAGTTTTTCCTAGGATGGATGATTTACAAACTAGGGTGCACATTCTTAAGGTTAGAGGAGAATGATTTTCAAGAGGATGTGAGGAGCAGTTTTTTGTTTAGACAAAAGTGGTTCATGTATGCAAGATCTTCCAGAGGAAGTGGTGGATGCGGGTACACTTACAATGTTTCAAAGACATTTAGATAAGTGCATGAATAAGAAATATTTGGAGAGATATGGGCCAAGAACAGGCACGTGGGACTAGTTTAGTTTGGAATTATGTTTGGCCCAGACAGGTTGGACAAAAGGGTCTATTTCTGTGCGGTATGACTGTATGTCTCTATGACTCAGCTAGCTCAGAGGTGGCTCCTAGAATGAACAGAACCACTGACACTTCTGTTTATATCTGTGAGACAGGGCCCCCTGATTGGACCAGGTTAACAGCCCAATTCAGGGAACTAATATTCTGAGGCCCATCTTTGTTCCAATCTATACATAACTATGCTGTGAAATATGAGAGTGCTGCTTTTCATGTTTAGTTTTTAGATTACTGTTATTTTCTGTACAGAACAGCATGAACTTGGCTAATTGGTTGTGCTGTACCATCAAAACCTGTGAAGGAAAGCCTGAAATATTTTTGGGTTCAGATCTTACCTGCGTACAGCTGTGAGCTGAAGTTACCAGGATGGTATTCCACTGCAGTCTGTGAAGTTGTAGGAGAGAGAGAATATGACTACTTTTTGTAGTCTAAGCAAACCAGTAGGTCACCACCATCAACAGATCACCTAATTCCTTTCTCTGTTTTCCCTTTTCATGCATTTACATGATTAGCTGCAACCAATCTCTGCAATAGTGAGTACTACATTATCATTGCTTTTTCGAATATAGAGGGTTTTCCTTAATTTCTTACTGGATTTATCAGTGCCTTATAATTATTAACTCCAGGTTTGTACTCCTCTGCAAGTAAAAATACCCTCTCACCGTCTATTCTTAAACTCTTGCTTAGTTTTAAAAGACCTCTGTTTGTTCACTGACAAGTCTTCTCATTTAGAGATGAGATCTGCATAGCTGTTCCATCTTTCCTGATCATTACAAATTCTCAGCTCTTGTATTATTCCTGTAAAGCTTTTTTTTTACTTTCTCCAGTATACTTCTTGGTAATGTTGAGATCAGATCTATGCACAGTACAGTAATGAGGTTGCTGAGGATCCATCTGAGTTAAATATAAAACCTCAGTTTTAGACTTTTATTCCTCTAGAAATTAACCTATGCTTTGTTTACATTTGTATAGTTATGTTAACCTGATTTATTCATTTTAAAGCTATCCCCAAAGGGTTAAAGAAATGGTAGTACTGGAGCAATAAAAAGCCCATGTACCACAGAATTTGGGACCAGTAGACAAAGCTGATCTTGACACCAGTAAATTGTTCATGTTTCCAGTAATACAGGTCCTGCCACTAGTACAGGGCCAATAAAACTGCCCATACTAGTTAATATACCTGTCAGGATGCAGCATGCTAGGAATGTGCATAATGCCATCGGTCTCCATGTTGAGAGATTTTACTGTCTGTGATGCTAGATGCAGCTGCTGTCTTGATGAATTCTCCATGATTTCTGAGGTTCTAACAGAGGGAACATAGATTAAAAGTCTGCATGGCTTGGTGTTTGCACAGCTGAATGAAGGTACATAGGGCAACGTGAATTGTGACACTCATTCAACAATTTGAAAGATGTTTATTAAGAATGTAAATTGAAGTGCTTTTATGTATAAAAAAAACCCACAACTGTGCATGACTCGTTGGTTTGTCTTTTGTAGGCCTTTTCAAGTCCGTTGTAGTGTCTGTGATGTAATTCTGTGTGGATCCAAGCTTATTCCTTGTAAGCCCCTTTGTTAGTCATCTCCTTGACGTAGGTTTCTGGCCAAAGCAAGCTGCAAATGGTGAGAAAAGAGAAATAATTAATAGCTGCGAATGCTGAGATATAGGTCAAAATTTCTGAAAAGAGATAAACAGGGTGCGATTAGTGAATGCATAATTACATACTGTTATTGCCTGTCGTGAACTCACCTTTAACAGCACTTAGCTTATGTAACCTGCCATGGATGGTCCATAGTATCTTGGAGTAGCTAGGGTCTTTGCAAATATTGAATTTGTCTTTGAACCATTGCTGCTTCCTTATGTGGATGCCACCCTGCACTTGCACCTGTGGAATATGAAACAGCACTTTGCCGCTTGAGGCTTAATTCTTGCTTCTACAAAAGTGTACCATCTCAGTTATCTACAATGAAGAATCATTTGGAAGTTTTGGTAATGTCACTGGACAAACAATCCAGAATCCCAGGTTTGTGTTCTGGGGACATGGGTTCAGTTTCCACAATGGATTTTAAATTCAATTTTAAATAATGGAATTGAAATTAGTTGCAGCTGTGGTAAGCATGAATCATTGTTGGAGTGAGCAAGGCTCTCAGTTCAGGGGAAATTAGGAATGGGCTGCTAAAGACACACACCTTGTGAAAAATGTGGAAAACAAATACTCATTCTGCAAGTTCACTGATGTCCTCTTGCAATGTGTAATGATATAAATATGTTCAAATGAACATTTACAGTGCCATTCCCTTACCCAAAGTTTCTATTAAAGGGTTGAAACACTGTTGAGGTAACAAAGTTTCTGTTTGGAAGTGAGCTGAGATTTATGCATGATATTTTACAATTATCTCTTCTTTTCATGAAATTTTGCCTTAACTGCACCTCACTCCATTTGAGTACATGATTTTAGCAACAATCATCGCCAACTGCATAGTTTTAGCACTGGAGCAGCATTTGCCTGATGATGACAAGACTCCCATGTCTGAACGACTGGTGAGTAATACTCTTAACTTGTATGTTTTTATAATATGTGTGTGTTTATCATAATAACTAAGTGTTAGTGGATGTTGAAGTGAAGGTTAACGCTAGGTACCTGCAATGTACTATAATTGGAAAGTTCAAGGGTAAGGGTGTTGTGTGAGGGTAGGAACACGTTTGACTATATTGCTCCCATTATAAAATAACCAGCTAATGTATAAAGGTCAGACTCAAAGGTAGCTGGAATCCAAAGAGCTGCCACCTGCACAATTTGGTATTCAGGACAAGAGGAAATTCCTTAAAATTATTTTGTAAGTATTATTTTGCTTCCTTCTTAGCTCACTTTCCTGAGAGTGCTGATTTCCTGGATTATGAGATAAAATGAGATAGAGGTGGAGGTTGTTCTTGCTGGGCTTGCAGTGTGGTGCATTTGCTTGTACTGGAAGCTACATATATTATTACACAGTTCTCATTCTTTGCAGGAGAACGAACATGTACGTGCTGTGTGTCGGTTCCAACTCAACAAAATAGACACCTATTTGCTGGTTCATTTCTCAGGGTCGACCCTGACCATTCAGAGCCAACCTGCCTGATTTGAAATTTAAACAAAGCTGTTAACTGCCGTTCAGCATGAATGGGTGCATTCTTCATGGCAGTGCCCTCTCAGTCAGAGTCCATTTGTCAACCAATCAGATTTTTTTGACACAGAATAAAGGACACCACTTGGCCTGTCCAAGGTTTGAAGATTTCTGACCATCCCTATTCACGCCCATAGCCTCCTAGGTTGCTGAATAGCTTATCACATAATTGTTGATAGTCAGAAGGCCTTTGTCATTGACAACTGTTCACCACTCCACAGACCAATTAGCTACTTGTTAGGGGCCAGATTTCTCTTCGTATATGTGCTGATTCCAGCTGTAACTAAATCGGTCCCACTGAGTGAATAAACAACCGTGTAAAGACTCTTACAATAAATGCTGGTAGCTTGCTCTTATAAAATAGAATAGGCCCTCTATAAACTTTGGTTTAGAAACAGATCTTTTCCCATTTCAGTCTACTATCAAAAATACAGAAAATAAAGATACAGTCTTTTATAGTAGATACAGTAGATAGGGAGAAACTGTTCCTGCTAGTAAGAGGATTGGGAGTAAGAGGATTGGGAGCAAGAGGACACAGATTTGAAGTGTTTTGCAAAGGACACAAATGCAAAATGTCAAAAACCTTTTACGCACAGTGAATAGTTAGGGTCTGGAGTGCGCTGATTGAAAGTGTGGTGGAGGCATTCAAAAAGGCTTTGTTTCAATTGAAACAATGTGCAGGATTATAGGGAAAAGGCAGGAGATTGGTGCCAAATCAAAACATGCAGAGAGTGGGTGCAGACAGGACGAGCCAAAGGGCTTTCTTTGGCACCATAACACTTCTGCAATTTTATGTGCATAAGGGCAAGATACTGGATGGTGACCAGTGTATTTGGAACTTTTCTCCCATAAAGACAGTACTTTCAGGAGAGAAGAAAAATTTGAATACAGGAATTTCTCAAAAAAAATCTTTCATGGGATCTGAGCACTATTATTAAGGCCAGTAATGACCTTACACCTAAGTGTCTTTAAGAAGATCGTGGTGAGCTGCTACTGAAAACTGTCTGGAGTAAGTACATCTACAGTGTTATTTGGGAGGGAACAGCAGAATTTTGATCCAGTGACAATGAAACAACAGCTTTAAAAATGGCTTGTGGCTTGCAAGGGAACTTAGTGTTTCCATGTATCTGCTGCACGTGTCTTTCCAGCTGGCAGATGCCATGGGTTTGGAAGGTGCTGTTAAAGAAGCCTTGGTCAACTGCTGCATGTATTTTGAACGTGATGCATATTGCTGTCACTGTAGGTCAGTGCGGAGAGAGTGAAATTATTTAAGTTTTGAAAGTTTCTTGGATTCTTCGACCATCAGAATTTGCTATTCCTTTGCAGGTTGATTGACTGTGTTTTGGGGATTTCTGGGTTACAGTATTAATGTGGAATCTCAGTTAATATCCAGGTCTTGGGTCTCAAAACTATAAGCGCAGAATTGGAACACCTAACTCCCTAAAGGTACTTTTCCATCAACATCTTCCTGACCAATATTCAATCCATCCTGCAGGTGAATAAAATTATTGTCACGTATGGCTCCCTCCATGTCTTGGTCAAATAGATGAAGCAGATTGTTTGGTCAGAAAGACCTGATTTCAAACTGTTCATAGTTGATAAAGTTGTAGTGCTCTTTAAGATAATATGCAACTGTTTCATTCAAACTGTTTGATATTTGCAATACTTGATTTATAATTGCTTAATGTTGTCAATGGAAATCACTGATTTTTATGAAAATGAAGAAAAGTACCATTTATATTTATAGCTTTATCACATCCATCTCTCTGGAAGTGAATTATTTTGATGTACACCAACTATTGTTACATAAACAAATAAGAATAATTTTACATATAACCAGATGACAGTGAGGTAGATAATATTTTTTCGGTATTGTATATGGGAGAGGAGTTTCTGTAGGGCAGGAGAGAAACTCCCCGTTCATTTCTGAATCCTGCCATGGTTCCTTTTGATATTTGCTTAAACAAGTAGTAGAAGGGTAAAAATTCAAAGCCAATTTCAAAGGACAGAAAACACAAATGCTTATGAAGTACTACATTGGGATATGATCTTAGATTTTATGTTGAAATAGAATGGATCTTGAACCCAAAACTTCTGCCTTAAGATCAGAAGAGTCTTGCTAACTAAGGCAAGTTAGCATCCTTTATGAGCTCTCAAACATATTAACCAAGACTTCATTGAGAGAAAAATTAGTAACTCTCCTTTCTCTTTCTGCTTTGTTTCAGGATGACACTGAACCATATTTCATTGGAATCTTTTGCTTTGAGGCAGGAATTAAAATAATTGCTTTAGGGTTTGCTTTCCACAAGGGTTCTTACTTACGGAATGGCTGGAATATCATGGATTTTGTTGTGGTCCTGACTGGGTAAGTCACAGAAATGTTGTCTTATATTGTTCTTGCTGGAGTGGGATTATTTTGCAGCTGGATAAACATTTGCAATATTTGGTTTTTATTCTGTAAATATGTGCAGCTCATTAATAAAGAGACTATGTGAAGTCAACTGCAAATGAAGATCGAATTGTACTTGAGCGAAGAATACTTCGCTTGATGGTTAAGTAATCTAAATGTTACAAACATAGGTAACTAGAGATTTCCTAGTCTTTGTCAGTCCTTCCTTTGTTCTTATGCTTTTTTTGTTGGTCAGAGATAATGCCATTGTGAGCTTTGATTGGTGATTGTGTCTTGGAGACGCCTTAAAAACAGAAATAAAAAAATGAAACAGGATCAGGTAAGGACGGGGATCCAGGATGTTCACTGCAACCATTTTAATGATCAGGTGCGATTTAGTAAAATGTTTTTCTCCTTTTTAACCAATGAAATTCTGAAAAGAGGAGAATTAATTACTTTCAGTGTGAAGTATTCAACTGCTTGTATCTCAAACATAACTTATGTCAATTTACTCCAACTGGCAAATGTTTATTTTATCTTTTTAGTGTAAAGTTGAGCTACTGTATCTGGGAGATTAGATGCTGGGGTAGGAATTGTTCCCAAACATGTTTGCTATCTTGCAGTTCCTAAATTATGTTTGACGCAGAATTTATTTTCTTGCTCTGACACGAGACTTATTTGTCCCAATTAGGAAAAACTGACATGGAGATGGGAACGGAGGGGCATGTTAACATTTAAAATTTCATTTCTCTGTCTACTCACCAGACTCAATATAGGTATTTGGAGGAGGTAGCAACTGTAAGAGAGGGTGGTTTCTTGAACAGTTTTTCAATGAAGGAGTCATTGTTACAACTTAGAGTTTATATACTAAATGTAAATATGTAAATATTTTAGAATAATGCTCTGCCAGTCTCCTTTCCGAAACAGCAATTCTGTGATTTTAATTTTGCTGAAACCTAAACTTACCCTCAATTGGAATAGTGTACTTTTAATTGAGTTTTAAATACAATGCGTGATGAAATCTTTTTAATTTTCAATTTGTCTGAAATAATATTGATTAAATCTGGCTAATTTGTGATGCAGATTGATGCCAACAGTGTGGGTTCAATTCTCAAACTACCTGTTATAGGAAGGATATTACTAAACTGGAGAGGGTTCAGAAAAAGAATTACCAGGGTGTTGCTGGGAATGGAGGGTTTGATTTATAAGGAGAGGCTGGATAGGCTAGATCGGTTTTCACTGGAGCCTATCAGGTTGTGGGGTAACCTTATAGAGGTTTATAACATCATGAGGGGTATAGTTAAAGTGAATGGCAGGTGTCTTTTCCCTAGGGTTGGGGATTTCAAGACTAGGCGGCACATTTTTAAGGCTAGAGGAAAAACATTTTTTAAAAAAGACATGAGGGTAGTTTTTTTTACACAGTGATTTGTGTGTGGAATGAAATTCCAAAGGAAGTGGTGGATGCAGGTACAGTTACAATATTTAAAAGATATTTAGAGAAGTACATGAAAAAGAAATGTTTGGAGGGATATGGGCCAAGTGTAGGCAGGTGGGATTAGTTTAGTTTGGGATTATGATTGACACAGACTGGTTGGACTGAAGGGTCTGTTTTCGTGCTGTATGACTCTATGACTGTAGGTCACCATGAAGAACCCTTTCTCAACTTCATCCTCAGATTAAACTCATTAGCTCTTTCTTTCTTTCTCTCTTTCTTTCTCTCTTTCTTTCTCTCTTTCTTTCTCTCTTTCTCTCTTTCTCTTTCTTTCTCTCTTTCTTTGTTTCTCTCGCTCTCTCGCTCTCTCTCTTTTTCTTTCTCTCTCTCTCTTTATCTGAGAGAGCCGCTACTTTATTTTATTTTAACTTTATTTAAAAAAGAACAGAATGATTGATAAATAGAATAAGCAAAAAGATCAATGAGATCTAAAGAAACTGAAAAATTGACAAAAAAATCTATTGAAGTAAAATAATATGTGGGAGGAAAAAACACCCACTAAAATAGCATGTGTAAAGGATTACAAATAGCCACCTGCATTGTTATCGAAATACCAAGTTTTCTTTTCATCCTTTAATCCTCATTTTTCTGTATATTTTGTTATTAATCTCAGGTTTTCATTTAGCGTATTATCTGAGTTTTATTTGAAAACTGATGACAACTCTACAATAGCCGATAGAATACTGAGTTCTTGACTGACTTTAATGTATTTTGTGGATTTATGTTTTCTTTTGGTCTCCCATTTATTTGGTTAATAGAACAGTGGAACAGGAGCAATGGAGCCATTCCTTTGTGTGTGTCTGCTAGTTCTACTGGCATTTTTATGACCTGTACTTTTAAGGTTCATCACAGGCAATGTTTCTTCTACCTTCATCCCTGAAGCTTATCCAAAACCAAGACAGGTAGAGAAAACCAAGATATGCCTGGAAATAGATTATTTCATTTTAACAATAAGAGAAGGATATACTTTGAGGGGAATATCCTTTGCTTTACATTCCTACAGAACTTTGTTTGGGCCATCGATATGGAGATCAGGTCCTGTTGAGTAATTATGTGATCCTGAAAGAAAATTGTAACTGATTTGGAATACTGAAGAATATTTTAATAGTTTTTGAACTCATAACTTCGGGCTTAGAAAATACAAGAATAGTACTGAAAGAGCAAAGGACGGGATTTGAAAAAATATTTCACAGGATGTGGTCACCACTGGCTGGGCCAGCATCTAATGCCTATCCCATGTACCCTTGAGAAGGCAGTGATGAGCTGCCTTTTCAAAATGTTGCGTCCTATTTGGTTAAGGTACACCCGCAAGGCTGTTAGGAGAGCGAGGAAAGAATGACGAAATGCTTCCAAGTCAGTTGTTTTGTGGCTTGGAGTGGAAGTTTTATCCATTGTCCTGGGCCTTGTAGGTGATTAAAAGTCATGTGTTTGGAAGGTGTTGTCTAAGGTGCCTTGGTGAGTTGTTGCAGTGTCTTGTAGATGGCACACATGCTGCTACTGTGTATTAGTGGTGGAGGTGTGAATGTTGAAGATGTTGGATATGGTGCCCATCAATAGGTTGTTTTGTCTGAACTCCTCCAGGCAAGTGGAAAGCATCCCATGTATTCAATTATGGCAATGCCATTGTATGTCATGGTGCGATGATTAGATTCTCTCATTGGATATTGATCAATAATAAGTTACAATAATGGTAAATATAGACCATCAAATCTTAGTGCCCACCATCGTATTCCAGAGATTTATCGTGAATTAAACAGGTTTTAAAATTGACAATACTGACTGAAAATATCTAATGTGATCACCTGATCAGATATTGTCCTTTTTAAACTTACACACACACCCTGAGGGAGGGGGGGGGAGGTGTGTGTGTGTGTGTGTGTGTGTGTGTGTGTGTGTGTGTGGTGTCTTGTTGTATTGCCTTTTCCCTTGGGTTGAGCAGGTATTAAAATTCCTCTTTGCTTCACTCAAGAAACCATTTAATTGGCTTCTTTATGTTGATCTAGTGTTACGATCCCAGCTAATCTGATTGTTGGCCAAAGTCAGATCCCAGACTGAAATTGGCCTTGATAAGATCAAATTTGATTTGTTCTGGTTTTAACAAAATGGACTTTCACTGAAACATAAGTACACATTGCAGACTTTGTATCAACAATAAAACATAAATTTATTAACAAAAGAGATAAATGAGAATAAACCAAATTATCTATTTATAGCATAAATTCAAAGATTTTTAAACATACTATAAAGGTATAATATCTAATTTCAAAATAGTCCTTTATGAATTGAAAGAAAAACAACAGCTTTTGTCAAATACCCAAAACACACCCCGATATAGTTACCAAGACACTACACGCACAATGCTCACACCAGAGTCCCTACATCTAACACCCTGATACGTTTAAGTCACTTGTGACTTTGGCTTATAGATCTTAGCATTATATACCTAAGTTTAAATGTACTCAGCTTTAAGTAACCTCTTCAAGTTTTTATCCCAACATGAGTGGTCTGGAACTAACAGTAATTTTTTACTCCAACATAACTTAGTTCACTAGTGATCCTGAGAAGGGATGGATAGTCTATACAGCCATCCTCATCCAAGGACTTCACAGGACTGTCCAAAACTCAAAGTAAAACTGAAACCAAAAGTCAGCCCCTCTAATATATAGAGATAATAGGAACTGCAGATGCTAGAGAATCCGAGATAACAAGGTGTGGAGCTGGATGAACACAGCAGGCCGAGCAGCATCATAGGAGCAGGAAAGCTTGACGTTTCGGGCCTAGACCCGTCATCAGAAATGGGGGAGGGGAAGAGGGTTCTAATATATAGGTGTTTCCCTTAAGCTTAAAAGAAGTTTCAGAAATCTCTAACAAACCTTAAGGCTCTATTATTTACCAAGATGTATCAAAAAAAATCTGAAATAAACAAAAGCCTATTAGAGGTGCACAAAACCTATTAATTCTAAAGCTAGGCCTCAAAATGTTTTTAAGAATAAATTGCCATGTCACCGTTTAATTAACATCAGGAACACCAAACTCTCATGTTAATAACTCAAAAAACATAATTCCAAATTTACAGTAAATGATATTCAAAATATAAGTCATATAGTTTACATCACATTACTATAATCTACTGGTGAGTTGGCAGGCCTGTTGTGTGAAGAGAGATTGGGTAATCTTTGGCTTGTATCACTTTGAATTTTGAAGAATGAGAGTTGATCTCATGAAGAGTTGCAGAATTAAATTGAATTGAATGATTTATTATCACTAGCATTTTACAGTGAATAATGCAGTAAAATACAATTAAAAGCTTCAACTGTTGCCACAGTCCAGGGCTACTTTGAATAGTTTACAAATAAAAAGATACTTAAAGGAATAGACAGGATGGATGCAGGTAAGACATTCCTCCTAGATGGGGAGACTAGAACCAAGGGACACAATTTAAAAATATGGAGAGTGCCTTTTAAGACTGAGATGTGGAGAATTTATTTTACTCAGGGTTGTTAAACTTTGGAGTTGTCTACCTTCGAGTGCCTTGAAGGCTTTGAAGTGTTTGATCAGCTGTGAGTGTATTAAATGGCAGAGCAGGCTTAATGGGCTGAATGGCCTGCTCCCATTCCTAGGTCTCTAAGACCATAAAATGTAAGAGCAGAAGTGGGCCATTCAGTCTGTTGAAACTGTTCCAGCATTCAGTGAAATCATGGCTGATCTGATAATCCTCAACTCCACTTTCTCTCTACCACAACTTTGAATATGCTTAATGACCCAGCCTTGACAGCTTTCTGCAGTGAAAAAAAATCCACAGATTCACTACCCTTTGATTGCGGAAATTCCTCCTCACCTCTTCTAAATAGGTGACATTTTGCTTTGAGATTATGTCCCCTGGTGTCAGACTCAATGCAAAACAACCTTACAGCATCTACCTTTTAAAGGCTTCTAAAACTCTTAGTTTTAATAAGTTCACTCATTCTTCTAAACTCCAATGAGTACAGGCCCAACCTACTCTACTTCTTCCTGAAAGAAAATCCCTCCATACCTGGGATCAACTTTGGAGTCAGTCCAGAGACAGTTCACAATGAAGAGACATTGACCTAGTTAACTACATTTGATGTGGCTGCATGCTAAAAAGAAATAAAATATTTGTTGTGACCAACTGAGCGATGGTTAGAAAGAGGAGAGATGAATCAGCCTTCCCCATGTTCGTTAATATATTCAAGAACTAGAAATCTAGTGACCTGTCTTAAATTGAATGAATGACTTTCCACAGCTGTCTGGGGTGGAGAAGTCCAAAGATTCACCATCCCTGAGTGAAGAAATCCCTCCTCACCTTTGCCCTAAATGCTTACCCCTTATTCTGAGTCTGTGTTCCCTAGCTCTAGATACCTGAGCCAAAGGAAACATCCTTCCAGCATGTATCCTCTTGAGACCTGGGAAGACTTTACAGGTATCAATGGGGTCACTTCTCTTACTTCTAAACTCGATAGAATACAGGGCTAAACTTCTTGATTACTCCACTGGGCAATCTGGGCATCCTAGATATCAGTCCAGTAAACCTTTGTTGGACTCCCTTTGTGCCCAGTATATCGTCCTTAACGTGTCTCTCCTTGCTTATGATTAGAAAAAGAGGACCTTTTCCCTGGTTGCAAAACTTGATGGATCAAAAATTTTTGCAGTTAACAGTTATGCTTACAGATTAGTGTCATTCATCATTCTCTGATGCAGATTTTGTTTGCCTGGATTTTTGCACACTATTCAAAGGATACAGCAGGATATAAATCAGTTGTAGGTATGGGTGGAGGAATGGCAGATGGTGTTTAATCTGGGTAAGTGTGAGGTGGTATACTTTAGGAGATCAAATGACAATAGAAGGTATATAGTTAATGGCCAGACCCTTAACAGCATTGATGTACAGAGGGATCATAGTTCTATGAAAGTGGCCACACAGGTAGATAAGGTGGTAAAGAACAATATGGCATGCTTGCCCTTATTGGTCGGGGCATTGAATACAAAAGTCAGGAAGTGATGTTGCAGCTTCATAAAAAGTTTGGTTAGGCTGCACTTAGAGTATTGCATTCAATTCTGGTCACCACACTTCAGGAAGGATGTAAAGACTTCGGAGAGGGTGCAGAAGATGTTTGTCAGGATTAGAGGGTATGAGCTATAAGGAGAGGCTAGACAGAATAGAGTTGTTTTCTCTGGAGCGACAGAGGCTGAGGGTAGACCTGATTGAAGTTTATAAGGTAATGAAAGACACAGATGGGGTTGACAGTCAGAATCTTTTTCCCAGAGTTGAAATATCTAATACAAGTGGGCATGCATCTAAGATAAGGGGGGGAAAGTTCAAAGGAGATGTGGGGGCAAGTTTTTTGCACAGAGAGCAGTAGTTGCCTGGAATGTGCTGCCAGGGGTAATGGTGAAGGCAGATATGATAGGGGTGTTTAAGGGGCTTTTAGATAAGCACATGATTTAGCAAGGATTGGAGGGACATGGACCATTGGCAGGCAGAGGTGATTAGTTTAACTTGATATCGCGTTCAGCACAACATCGTTGGCCAAAAGGCCTGTTCCTGTGCTGTACTGTTCTACCTGTTTTTTCAACAACACAAGGTCAGACAGCATTTCATCTTTTACATTGCAGTACAGCTTACCACAGCAGCTGTCCTGATTTACTCCACATTGCTGTTTGTTTTATCCTACTCATAGAAAACAGGTAAGTGTGCAGGACCCCACCCTACCTTCTGTAGAAAAAACAGGCAGGACCCATCGAATTCAGATTACATTTCGGTCACTGTTTAGACCTTCAGTACCTAATGAGTAAGAATTGATACAAAGAATACAGATACAAAACCATAAGTTTGATCATTTTAATTTAAATTTCAGGAACAAAAATATTTAGCAATATTTCCTGCTGTGCTAAAGAGGTCAATTCTTGTTTGTGCTGCTTCATTTTCTCAGATGAGTAGTCTTCAGTAATAAGTGAACATAGAAAATAGAACAACACAGCGCAGAACAGGCCCTTCGGCCCTCGATGTTGTGCCGACCTGTGAACTAATCTAAGCCCATCCCCCTACACTATCCCATCATCATCCATATGCTTATCCAAGGACTGTTTAAATGCCCCTAATGTGGCTGAGTTAACTACATTGGCAGGCAGGGCATTCCACGCCCTTACCACTCTCTGAGTAAAGAACCTGCTTCTGACATCTGTCTTAAATCTATCACCCCTCAATTTGCAGCTATGCCACCTCGTACTAGCTGACGTCATCATCCTGGGAAAAAGACTCTCACTGTCCACCCTATCTAATCCTCTGATCATTTTGTAGGTCTCTATTAAATCCCCTCTTCGCCTTCTTCTCTCCAATGAGAACAGACCCAAGTCCCTCAGTCTTTCCTCATAAGACCGTTGCTCCAGACCAGGCAACATCCTGGTAAATCTCCTCTGCAATGCTTCCACATCCTTTCTGTAATGGGGCGACCAGAACTGTACGCAATATTCCAAGTGAGGCTGCACTAGCGTTTTGTACAGTTGCAGCATGACATCACGGCTCCGGAACTCAATCCCTCTACCAATGAAACCTAACACACCATATGCCTTCTTAACAGCACTATCAACCTGGGTGGCAACTTTCAGGGATCTACGTACCTGGACACCAAGATCCCTCTGCACATCCACGCTACCAAGAATCTTTCCATTGACCCAGTGATAAGACTTTAGTCTGCAAAACACTTCTGGTAGAACAATTAACTTTGAAGCATAAGCATAGGCATTTTTCATAACAGTAAGATCCCACAGAAAATTGCTGAAATGAAGAATAAGTTGATGCATTTGCAGTTATTGGTCTCAAGAAAATGTTATACAGATACCATGAGATTTCTCTACTTTAAAAATTCCAATGGTGTCATCATCTTTAGGGTGGCATTTGCTGAATACTACACAAGAGTGTTGTGTGCTTTCTAAAAACAAGCTCATATCTTTTCTGGTGGCTCAAGTGCATGTTAAAGATCCCATGGTACAACTTGAAGAAAAGTGGAAAGTTTTGTAGGATCTTGACAATATTCTTCCTGCAACTAATAACATCAACAATAGATGAACCCACTTGAACCAATTTCTGAGTCTGAAGGTTAGTGCCAACTGAGCAAAGTGACAGTTTAATGAAGAGCTATTGATGGATTATATATAGATGAATGGATGCCTATGAGTAAATTATAGGATGAAATTTGATTGAGTGGTTTGGTTAGTCTATAAAAGGAATGAAAAGGAATAATGGGCACCCAGGAGTGAATTACAGAATGGAGTCTAATCGAGGTGTTCGTTTTATTTTATGACCCACAATAGCAAATACAAAGTTCTAGCTGTTTCACAAGTATGTGTGATCCTGAAATCCATTATTGTCTGCTAATCTGTATGATGGATTCATGGGGTGATAGAATTGCTTTCAGAAAAATCATGTTGTTCAATTTTAATAACAAGTAACAGATATTGACAATTGATATGCTCTGTGTGGCTGATGCCGGTGCCATTGAAGGATTAATGATCATTCCAGAATTGGAGCAAATTTATCATACAGTAGTCAACAATTAATTTCCAGAAATAATATGATTATTACAACATAATACATTAAAAGTGTGCAGCCCACTTGTTTTTAAGCTAAACCAATATGCTTGTTTACAATGGAAACTACTTCTGTAAACTTGTTCCAATGTATATTTATCCTCTCACTAGTAGTGGCAGTCTCCATTTTGTATCTGTCAACCATTTTAGCACCCCAGCAGTCTGTAAACAGGTTTAAACCGAAAGACAGAACAATGAATGAAGACTTTAAACTGAAGTTGGAGCTTAATTAAGTGTAGGTTGTCTCCTGACTTTCCACCCAACTTCACCTAAAGACTATGTTCAGTTTTAACTCCTTATTTTGAATGCTGCTAAGTCTTTCAATTTCTCAATGATGAAATGCACAGTTTAGTGTGATATTGAGCCATATAGGTTAGGAATGTTTCAGATTGATCCATGATTTATGGCAAATTAGTTAATCTCATCTAACTAGCAATCCAATTCTATGATTGGCTTTAAATTATTCTTGAGATGTTAGTTGTCTGTTTCCCTTTGTGATTGACATTGGCCATTCCTTGTGTTGTATCTATTCCATCTATTGTATGTTCTATCTTGATTGTGGAGCCCAGTTGCAGACCTTTACGGCTGTCCGAGGATAGTTTTTGTTTTGGCACCATCTGATCTTTCTGGCTTGAATGATTTAAGGTGTTTAATTATATATAATGTATTTTAATATAATCAGTTTTAAAGTTTGAATTTTTAGTTTGTTGCTTGTAGAGTTTGGTGTGTATGTATAAAGCAGTTTAATGATTAAGTTACCAGTGATTCTGCAGTTGTGTTTTTTTTTGAGAGGCTGCCCTGTGTTGATAGTAGGAATTTATTTCCATTGGGTGAGGAATTTTTTTAAAGAAAAAAGTATTCAAGGGACATGGATGTAGCTGGCTGGTCCAGTATTTTTGCCCATCTCTAGTTGCTCTTGAGAAGATCGTGGTGAATTGCCTTCTTGAATGCTGCAGAATCACCATTTTGTTAGGGGGGGGATTTTGGCCCGAAGATACTAATGGAATGATGATATTATTTCCAAATCATTACAGCAGTGGCTTGGAGAGGAAATTGGAGGTGGTGGTTTTCCCATGTATTTGCTGCCCTTGTAAACTCCTTTTGAAGGAGTTTTAGGAGCAGACAGAATAAACATTGAAAAGCATTAACTTTCTTTCAGTTTAGAAGGATCAGGAATTGCTTTTTGTTTGCTGAGGAGGAAAATTCAGTGGTTAGCACTGCTGCCTCACAGCACCAGGGAGCTGGGTTCGATTCTACCCTCGGGTGACTGTCTGTGTGGGGTTCGCACATTCTCCCCCTGTCCGGATTGTTTTCCTCCCACAGTCCAAAGATGCGCAGGTTAGGTGGATTATCCATGGGAAATGCTGGGTTATGGGGATTGTGTAGGGGGATGCTGTTCAGAGTATCAGTGTGGACTCGATGGGCTGAATGGCTTGCTTCCACTCTGGGGATTCTATAATTGTATGATTCTAACCGACAGCTTGTAAAGCTTTTGTTTTCAGTTTGCAGAGGTTAGATCCATGAAACAGTCTCTCTTGAAGAAAACAGATAGTTTAGAACTGTTAAGAAATAGGCTGGCTCAGCTGTAAGGGCTTTAATATAAGTATTCCAGACCAGAAGGGGTTATTTGAAGCTGGGAAAGTCTAAGGTCAGTTGTGTGACTAATCAATGAAGAAGCTACCAAAGGCTTAAAACTGGGAATTAAAAAAAGAGGCAGTTAATTAAAGATATGGTAGAGTAGGGATTCTTTCTCGTCTTTGAGTATTGTCAAGTGATAGTATTGATGTAGATCAAATTCTACTTTTTCTGTTTTGAAATCTTTTAAGTTGTATTATGTGCACATTGCTTGGTTTATTCTGTTTTATTTTATTTTTTCTTTTATGTAATAAACTTCTGTTTTATTGTTAAAACTTATGCTCCAACAATTACTCGGTTGAGTTTCAATGAAAGATCACCTGTTTAAAAAAAATTGATCTGTCAAGTCAGATTTTAGTCTGTGATCTGACTTGTCAGTAATATTTTCAGCTGGGATCATTAACAGTTGCTTTTTGTTCTTAACTGTCTATCGCAACTACTGACGTTTGCTCCTTAGATAATTTGTTGTTGTTAACTTTTCTGTCAGTTTGTGCTGGTTATTCAAATTTCCTAAGCTTTGCCTTCAAATCATCCTTGAACCTTAGACCAACTTCACATATGGTGTTCTTGTTCAATTTGTGCATGCACGATTGCCGTAGGAATTTTATCATCAGTCACATGAATTGCATATCCTGAATATTCCTGAGCTAGCAAGGGGTCCTCACAAGATTTCCATATGACTATCTATTGATGGTTAGTAGGATGTGCACAAATGTGTGTATCTCATGAAAATTTCTTAGCTGCTGAGTTAAAGCCTTGGAACTTTCCGCTTTCCCAATATTGTGGATGCACCTGAACTCCATAGACTGTAGTGGTTAAAGATGTCTCACCAGCACCTCTCAATGGCAGTTAAATATTGTAGTATCTGAAGGTCTTACTGATGGAATCTCTATTCAAATATGCTTTTCTGAAGGGATTCTCCTTGCCTCAAAGTTGAGTGAAAAATGAAAGGATCAGTGACAGTGATGTATATTGCATTACATGTTCGATACTGCAATACCTTAGAGACAGGAACGCAGACCAATAGAGCAATAATAAAATAAGCATAACGTTTCATACCTTTACTTCCCAGGAATTGGAGAATAATTAACAAACCAACTGTGGAAACTCTGACCGATAATTGTAGCAGTTTTTTTTAGAGAGGTTGTTTTGCCTTTGTCACAAATTTTTGAAATGTTACTGATTTGTGCTAAACAGGATTTTTAAAAAATTCTCTTGCTTTTGTTTATAGTGAGTTGGAGGAAGCACTGTTTTGAAGATGGGTGTGCCACATGATAAAGAAGGGAACCTTAACTTGCTGGGAGTATAAAAAATGATTTATCTTACACACTGTTACATGTGTGAAGTAATCTAGAAATTTTTAACAAAATAAAGTGCAGTCACCCTGGCAGTTGCAGATCGCCTCTGCCTTTGGTTACTGGGTGATTCATTTCTGAAGAAGGGTCTAGGCTTGAAACGTCAGCCTTCCTGCTCCTCTGACGCTGCTTGCCCTGCTGTGTTCATCCAGCTCTACACCGACATTGGGTTTAAGTTGTTGGGCTCAAGTGAATCCCTGGATGACTATAAATAGTGTAGGAGCACTGTTGAGAGGGAAATCAGAAGAGCAGAAAGAGAGTATGAGATGGATCTGGCAGATAAGGTTAAGTATAATCCCAAGAGGTTGTATAGAGTAAAAGGGTGGCTAGGGAGAGAATAGGTCCCATTAAAGATCAGCATGACTGTCTATGTGTGGAGCCACAAGAGATGGGGGAGATTTTTAATGAATGTTTCTCCTGAGGGTTTACAGAGGAGAGAATCATGGATGCTAAGGAAATAAGTGAAACAAGTGGGGATGTTTTGGACCGCATACATATTGCCAGAGTGGAAGTGTTTGCAGCTTAAATCGCATCAAGGTGAATGAAACCCCTGGGCCTGATCAAGCCCATCCTCGGACATTGTGGGAGGCTAGGGGAGAAATTGCAGAGGTCCTTGCAGAGATTTTTGCTTCATCTTTAGCCACTGAAGAAGTTCTGGAAGACTAGAGGGTGGCTAATGTTGTTCCATTGTTTAAGGTAGCAAAGACAAGCCAGGGAACTACCGGCCTGTGAGCCTGACATCAGTGGCAGGCAAGTTATTGGAGATGATAGCAAGGTACAGGATCAACCAACATTTGGATAGCAAAGGTCTGATTAGGGATAGTCAGCACGGATTTGTGCACAGGAAGCCATGTCTGACGAATCTTTGAGTTTTTTGAAGAGGTAACCAATAGAATAGATGAGGGCATGACAGTGGCTATTGTCTGTGTGGACTTTAGTAAGGCCTTTGACAAAGTCCTGAGGAGCAGGCTAGTCATAAAGGTTAGGTGGCATGGAATCCAGGGAGATATAGCTAATTGGATTTAAAATGGCTCGATGGTAGGAAGCAGAGGGTGATGGTTGAAGATTGTTTCTCGGACTGGAGGCCTGTGACTAGTGGTGTGCCACAGGGGTCAGTGCTGGGACCTCTTTTGTTATTTGTGATTTACATAAATGATCTGGATGTGAATGTTCAAGGCATGGTTAGTAAGTTTGTGGATGATAAGAAATTAGGAGGTATCATTGATGGTGAGAAAGGTTATGAAAAAAAATTACAGCAGGATCTTGATCAGATGAGGAAGTGGGTTGAGGATTGGCAAATGCAGTTCAATACAGATAAGTGTGAGGTGTTGCATTTTGGAAAGCCAAGCTAAGGTAGGACTTGCACAGTAATTACAGTAAATGGTAAGGTCCTGAGGAGTGTTGTGGAACAGAGGGACCTAGGAGTACAAGTACATAGTTTATTGAAAGCAGCATCACAGGTAGATGGGATGATGAAGAAGGCGTTTAGCATGCTGGCCTTCATCGGTCGAGGCATTGAGTATAGGAGTTGGGATATTACAGTTGTATAAGTCTTTGGTGAGGCTGCACTTGGAGTTTTGTGTACCTTTTTGGTCATCCTTTTATAGGAAAGACATAGTCAAACTAGAAAGTGGGCAAAGAAGATTTACGAGGATGTTGCCGGGACTAGTAGGCCTGAGTTATAAGGAGAGGTTGGCCAGGATAAGACTTTATTGGAATGTAGGAGAATGAGGGGTGACCTTCATTGAGGTGTGTAAAATCATGAGGGGCATAGATGGGATGAATGCATATAGTCGTTTTGACAGGGAAGGGGAATTGAAAAATGGGCATAGGTTTAAGGTTAGAAGGGATAGATTTAAGTAGGACCTGAGGGGCAACTTCTTCACGCAGACAGTGTGGCGTGTATGGAATGGGCTGCCAGAGAAAATTGTAGAGGCAGGTGCGATAGCAACTTTTTAAAAACATTTGGATGGGTATATGGATGGGAAGGGTTTAGGGGGATATGGACCAAATGCGGGCATTTGGAACTAGCTGAATGGGCATCATGGTCAGTATGGACCAGTTTGGGCTGACGTGCCTGTATCCATGCTGTATTACTCTGTCACCATCCCAAAGAGCATCCCACCCAGACCCCCTGCCCTATCCGGTTACGATGTGTTTTCCATGGCTAATGCTGTAGCCTGCACACCCTAGATGCCACGGAAGATTTAGCATGGTCAGCCTACCTAACCTGCACATTCTTGAACTGTAGGAGGAAACTGGAGCCCCTGGCGGAAACCCACGCAGACATGTGTAGAATGTGCAGACTCCACATAGAGAATCCCTAAAGGCTAGAATCAAATTTGGGTCCCTGGCGGTGTGAGGCAGCTGTGCTAAACACTGACCCACCATATCGCCCTGGCATGCATGTTTAGCATGAAGTAGTCCTGTGATATAACACCGCTAACCTGATACTTCATTTTTGTAATTGTGTGGTGTTCCTAGCTCATGTATTTGCACACTTTTCATTGAACAAGGTTGATCCCCTGTTTGATGATAATGATAGGGTGAGGGAATATGCCAGGCCATGAAGTTGCAGGTTGTGTTTGACTGTAGTTCCATTGCCGATGGCCCATAGTGCCTCATGGATGCCAGTCTTGAGTTTCTAGATCTGTTCAAAGGCTATCCTATTTAGCACAGTGATAGTGCCAATATGCTGTAGAGTATCCTCCGTGTAAAGATGGGATTTTGATTTCACAAAGACTTGTGCTTTGGTCGCATCTGCCATTGTCGGGTGGATGCTAGTGTTGTAGCTGTAATGGAACAGCTAGACTAGGGGTGCAGCAATTTCTGGAGCACAAGTCTTCAGTACTGTTGCTGGAATGCTGTCAGGACCCATAGCTTTTGCAGTACCCCGTGCCTCCAACCATTTCTTGATATCACGTAGAGTGAGTTGAGTTGGCTGAAGTCTGGCCTCTATTTCTGGATACCAATGGAGGAGGCTGAGATGGATCATCTCTTGGTACTTCTGTCTGAAGATTGATGCAAATGCTTCAGCTTTATCTTTTGTACTGAAATTTTGGGCTCTTCTATCATTGAGGATGGGGATATTTGTAGAGCTGCCTCCTCCAGTGAGTTGTTTAAATGTCCACCACCATCCATGAGTGGATGTGGCATGATTGCAGAGCTCACATCTGATCTGTTGTTTGGAATCACTTCTTTGCTGTGCCCATCACTTACTGCTAATGTTGTTGGCATGCAAGTAAGTCCTAATTTGTAACTTCACCAGGTTGACATCTCATTTTTCTATGTATGCCTAATGCTGTTCCTGGCATGCTTTCCTGAACTGTTCATTGGACCAGTTTGATCCCCTGGCTTGATGCTAATGGTTGAGTCGGGGATATGGCGTGCCATGAGGTTGCAGATTGTATTGGAATATAATTCTGCTGCTATTGGCCCACAGTACCTCGTGTATGCCCAGTCTTGAGTTGCTAGACTGTCCACAATCTATACCATTTAGCACAGTTAGAATATACATCATGGTGGAAGGTATTGTCAATGTGAAGGCGGGACTTTGCCTCCACAAGGACTGTGTGTGATGGTCACTATTACTGATCCCAACATTGTCAGATGAGTGTAAAGCTGGTGGATTGATAATGATGAGATCAAGTCTATTTTTTCCTTTTATTTGTTCCCTTGTCACCTGACCAATTTGAGCTGTGTTGAGCTACTGTTGGTGGTGGACATTGAAATCCCCCACTCGGAGTACATTTTGCACCCTTGTCACCCTCAGTACTTCCTCCGAGTGTTGTTCACCATGGAGGAGTACCGATTCATCAGCCGAGGGAGGACAGTATGTGGTAATCAGCAGGAGGTTTACTTATACATGTTTAATCTGAAGCCATGAGATTTCATGGGGTCTGGAATCAATGTTAAGATAACCCAGGGCAACTCCCTCCTGACTGTTTACCACTGTGCCACCTCTTGCTGGGTTTTTTCTGCTAGTGGGATAAGACATATCCAGGGATGTGATGGTGGTGTCTGGGTTATCTGTGAGTTATGATTCTGTGAATATGACTATATAAGGCTGTTGCTTAACTAGCCTGTGAGCCAGCTGTCTCAATTTTGAAACTATTCCCCAGATGTTCATACAGGGAACACTTTGCAGGACCAACAGTTTGCTCTGGTCATTTCCAGTGCCTAAGCAAATGCCAGGTGATGGAAGCAGTTTCATTCCTCTTTTTGAGACTTTAAGTATTTTGTTGCAACTAAATGACTTGCTAGGGTCATTTCAGGGAGCTGTTAAGAGTGAATCACATTGCTGTGGGTCTAGAGTCATACGTAGGCCAGACCAGGTAAGGACAGAAATTTTCCTTTCCTAAAGAACATAAGTGAACCAGATTTTTCTTCAACAACAATCAGCAGTGATATCATGGTCGTCAGTAGACTCGTAATTCCAGATTTTTTTGAATTCAAATTCTATCATCTGAACGAAAACAGGAGTTGCTGGAAAAGCTCAGCAGGTCTGATAGCATCTGTGAAGGGAAAAACAGTTAATGTTGTGGTTCTGATGATGCCAGGCCTGCTGAGCTTTTCCAGCAACTTTGTTTTCGTTCCTGATTCACAGCATCCGCAGTTCTTTCGGTCTCGATCATCAGCACTGCTAATATTCAAATTTGGCTCTCCAGAACATTACTTAGGTCACTGGATTGCTAGCCCAGTGACACTGTCATTACACCATTGCCTCCCCAACTTGAAAATTTGATATGCCCTCTAGTATCTCGGGTTAACAAACCTCCTGATTAATGAGGGATTAATGGAGTTTTGAGGAATTACTGACTTATCTTCGGGGCAGTGATGTGTGCAACCCAGGAGAAGAAATAGTGTAAAAATAGTCTTTTTAAAATTTTTTTGAACACTTTAGCATATTGAACACTATAAAAATGTTCAAGTAGACATTGTGTCAATAGTTAGATGCAAATCTGAGATGCTGTTAAAACTTGTACTAACTATCTGTTTAAAATATCTTGGCTTTGTGCGCAAGTGGTGGTTGCATTTTAGCTGTGGCCGCACTGGTTTCTGGAAGATATATTTAGGATGATGGCATTGTTATTCTCTCAAAAGCAACCAACACCTTGAATGTAGGTATCAGCAGACCTCATGGATTCTTGAATCTTGATGATGGTGACTTTAACGAAGGTGTTACAGTTTAATGTGTATAACACTGAGGCTAAAAGCAATGTGTAGAAGTATATGTCATTTATTTTGTAAACAAAACTGTACTAATTTATGCTGTTCTGTTGTGTAAATTCAAATATTATGCTATCTAGGAAATGAATGCTTTGAAACTCTATTGCAAGTTTAATTGGGTTGATGATTATTAAGGATCAGCCCATTCATATAAGAGAAATGGCTTTTGGAGCAACATTCAAGAATTATCCAATCAGAAACCGAAGAATCTGGTAGTCTTGCAATTGACCATTGAAAAGGAAGGCACTATGTGAAAAGTCATGTCAGATGATCAATAGCATGAATGCCTGGGCAGATCTATTGCAGACAAGAGGTCATGTGGTGACATTTCAGGAATATGTCCAATAGTCTTAAGAGTTGGTAACACTTCTTGCATGCATAGCTAGCACTGCTGAAGGCCATGAAAATGCATCAAAAGCCAACACCTTCAAGAGAAAGAAAAACTGTAGGAAAGAAGAGAACCAAAAGCGTAGAAGCTGAGCAAGGACACTTGTACATAAATCTCCTATTACAAATCATCATTCATCAGTGTTTGCTAACCTGCTGTTTGGGAATCAGAACATTCACACTGTGCAGATGGAATTTTCCAGCAGTACAGAGCTGTATATCTTCAGATCTTACCTGCTAGCTTCTTGTCCTAATAGTAATATCGAGCTTGCTGCTTTCTGTCCCTTGAGACAGCAGCTACTGTAAGCCTGTGCTAATGACTCTGGTAGACTGACGTTTAACATACTGTCCTCCGATTCACAATAATGGCAAGGTCTTGGCGTGCAATATTTGTTCTTTCATTTTCAGAGATTTCACTAAAATTACTGATTGTAGCATGAAGGACAAAGGAGAGGTAGCGAGAAAATAATTTAGCTTCACTCCTGTCGAGTACCTTTTCCTGTTCTTGCAGCCCAGTAGAGATGAAGGCAGTGTGAGTGAAATATGAAGATGTCACTCCTCCCTGTGAACAGCTTTATCATTGACCTTGCCAGGCTGAAAGACACAGGACACAGGGAATTCATCAGTGGCTTATCTAACAGGGACCTAATGAGAGAAACCGTTGACATTTTTTTAATCATTGGTTGCAGCTTCTTAGTATTTCAGTGCAAAGAAAGATGGTTGTGAACTTAAAAATCAGGGGCACGAAAAAGAAGAGAACAGCAAACACAGAGAACATTGTCCTTGCAGTCACCTTGATTAAACAGCCATCTGTTTTGCCTTCGTCTTGTCAGGACTCGCTGAAAATTATTTCCATTCTGGTGACCTGCTGACTAAACCATTAACATGCTAGCATTAGTAAGTGGTCTTTGTGAGTTTGTACACTAATCTATTCAGTAATGGAAAGTTTTGCTGTGGTCAACAGCTTAGGCTCAGATTTATGCAAAAGCAAAAATCTATCTCGATTTTCTGTATTCCCTTCCCTTCTTTCCTTTTTTTTACCAATTCTGACCCATCCTCTTGATTGGTGTATAGTACCACAGTTTTGGTTACCAATGACATCTCGCCCAGGGAGCACGGTTTTTATGTAAGGCGCAGGAGGTTTAAAAGGGATTTGAGGAAACATTTTTTTCACTCAGAGGATGTTGGGTGCCTGGAACACATTCCGAAAAGCATGGTAGAGGCAGGAACTCTCAAGACATCCGACAAGTAGTTAGACTAGCACTTGAAATGCCGTAGCATACAATACAATCGACAAGTGCTGGAAAATGGATTAAGATAGATGCTTGATGACCAGCATGGCATGATGGACTGAACAGTCTTTTTCCATACTAAAAAATTCTATGACCATGACTTTAATTATTAGTGTTGGGCAGTAGAAGTTGGAGTAGGAAATTGCATTTGTTTCTGTTCTTGTTTAATGTCCATACATGTCCACTTTGCCATTAAAATGTTTGCATTTCAGATAAAAGTAAAGCAACAAAAGAAAAAAGATTTAACCAATTTTATCTGTTTCTATCCTGCAACCACTATACATGCACGTACAGACATCGTTCAACATTGTGCTAAATGCCCAGCTCACTTGATGATTTCTGATGGAGGGTCTAGGCCCAAAACGTCAAGCTTTCCTGCTCCTATGATGCTGCTTGGCCTGCGGTGTTCATCCAGCCCCATGCTTGTTATCTCGGATTCTCCAGCATCTGCAGTTCCTTTTATCTCTCACTTGATGATTAGTCTGACGTCTCTTTGAAGTTGAAGTGTGGCAAGGACTTTGCAATTCATTCAGCAAAATAGCAAAAAGGACAAGTCAAACCATTCCTCCTTTCTTGCTTCTCTGTTGTAAGTGAATCTAAAGAGACTGAAATTGATTGTTGGGAATGCTATGAAATTGCTGATTTTTAAACATGGCTCATGGCATATATTGAATGATCATAAAATTAAGGTTTCTAGCATTTAGTATATCTTTCTATTTATTATGACAAAATGAAATATTTGTACACTTCCTGTGTCCTCATTCACCTTTCATGAGCTTGTTTTGTAATTTAAAATATGCTAGTTATGGAAAACTGAAGGGAAGACCTTATTAGGATAGTTCTTGGTAGTGTTTTATGACCCTCAGTGAGAACTGTTTGCACCGTCACAACAGGGCCAGTATAAGAAATCACCAAACAAGGTTCCAACCTGTCTGTTTGCATTGAACATCTGATGTACAGATTCATAAAATTATATTTTAACAGGCTGATTTGTCACCTTTGGTCACTTTTACAGGCTCCTTGTCTTTGATGACAGGTGGAGAAATGATCAGGAACCTGGAAAATGCCTGAATGGACGTGCTTAAAGTGTGCGTTCACAGGATTTTTAATTTATCAAATATCTTAGTGCATTTCTTAAATGTCTCCGATTGAATGAAGAACATTTGACTGCAATATTTACTGCTGCCCTTTATTCATAATAAGAACCCAGAAGCAATAAAGGTGAATGATAATTTAGAAATTTTGATGCCCTTAAATGAAGGCAGAATATAAGGTCTGGGCACTGGGAGAACACCTTCATATTCAAGTACCCCGACAACAATTTCAGGTATTAGTCAAGCTTGTAACATAGCTTGATTAGAATTGTAGAAGCAGTATGCATTCCCATGCAAGGACCTATTCTTCTTAAATGAATGGAAAGTTCAAGCCTTGAATTATTAAGGAGAATGGGGAATCTCTAGTTCTTCATGCTTTATCCAGGGCAGTGTAATGTCGAATCAAGGCTAACTTGTCAACCATTCAGCAATGTTTTCTCCTGCTGAATAAATTGTTTGATCATTTGAAATTTGACATTCATGCATTTGTCCTGAGGAGTGTCGGAGAAAAATCTTTGGCTGCAGATCTCTTTTCAGAAACTTTTTAATTAATTATATTGTCAATAACTTTAAGATAATTGAACTATCAATTAAATACAGTCATAAAGGCTTGGAAACTGCACTGTGCAATACTGGTCATTCATGTAAGTTTTCTCTACTTGTTGATAGCTGGATTACACTTATTTAACTCAATCAATTAATTCTTTTGTTCAAATTGTATTCAGAGGAAGTCTTGTTAGCTAGTCAGCCTGCCATTTTTATTAACAAAGCTTGATCATTTTCAACAATAATAACAGTTTGTGAATTATTTTCTTAAAGAACAAAGGGATTAAGGAACTGGGACATTTTTCCCTGGAGCATAGAAGGCTGAGGAGTGACCTTTTAAAGCGGTTTATAAAATCATGAGGGACATTGGTACGGTGAATAGCAAAGGTCTTTTCCCTAGGGTAGAACAATTCATATCAGAGGGCATAGGTTTAAGCTGAGAGGGGTCAAATTTAAAAGGGATCTGAGGGGCAATGTTTTCACACAGAGGGCAGTGCATATATGGAATGAATTGCCAGAGGAAGTGGTAGAAGTACAGTTACAACATTTAAGAACCATTTGGACATTATATGAATAGGCAAGGTTTAGAGGGTTATGGGCCAAATGCAGGCAAGTGGAGCATTATCTTGGATCCAGTTTCCCAACTTGCCTTGGATCCCATGGACTTTTATCTTTAGGACCAGCCTTTCATGTAGGAAGTTCATGTAAAACACATCAACTGTATACCCTCATCATACATGTAGTCATGTTTTCAAAAATCTTAATAAAATTAGTCAGATAGGATCTCTCTCAAACAAATCCATACTGACTATCCCTGATCAATCCCTACCTTTCCAAGCGTTGATTAATTCGGTCCCTCAGAAAGTTTTTCCAATAATTTCCCTGCCACTGATATTACACTCAATGTTCTGTAATTACCTGGCCTATTCCTGCTGCCTTTCTTGAACAAATGAACTACATTAGCTATCCTCCAGTCATCTGGAATTTCATCTGCAGTCAGTGAAGTATTAAATATTTCCTCCCTTGCTTCCCGTAGCTTCTGGAATATATCTCATCAAGCCCTGGCAATTTATGAACCTTTAGGCTTGCTAAAACATCTAATACCTCCTCTTTATTAATCTTAACACGTTCTAGAACCTCACCATCCCATCTGAACTCCCTGGCAACAGTGTCTTTCTCTGGAGATGCTGGTGACCTCTGGAGGATATCAAGAGGGGCTATCCCCCCAGCCCTTCTGTCTGAAAATGAATTTAAATATCTCAGCCTTGTCTTTTTGCAGTGATGTGCTGTGCTTGCCCATTGTTGGTCTCAGCCTCTTGTTGGTCGTTTAATTGTTCACCACCATTTATGCCTGGATAATGCAGGATTGGAGAGCTTAGATTTGATCTGTTGGCTGTGGGATTGCTTAAAACTGTGTTACAGCCTTTTGTACAGCTTGGAATGCAAGCAAGCCACTTGTAGCTTTACCAGGTTGACACCTTTTTAAGTATGCCTGATGCTGTCTTGGCATGCCCTCCCGCATTCTTCATTGAACAAGGTTTAATTGATGATGGTAATGGTAGAGTGGAGAATATACTTGGCTATGAGGTTTTAGGTTGTGGGTTAGTAAAATTCTGCTGCAGCTGATGGTCACGGATACCCACTTTTGAGTTGAAAGATCTATTCCATGTCTGTCCCAATTGGCGTGGCAGTACTGGAATAGTCACCATAAATTACATGCTAGAACCAGAATTTTGTGATTTGAAGATTTAAAGCAGAACTGTGCCTCTTCTTAAACATGAGGCATGAGCATGTTGTTGTCTGTGGTATTACTGAAGCAAGATGTCATAAAATCATGTGGGAGAGATGGCGGAAAAAATTCTGCTGAAAATATTTTGTCCTAACCTTGGCCAGGTGTTCACACCAGGCAAACAATACACCTTAATTGATACAACAAAAATAATAGCAAATCTTTATGGAGTTACATAATACAGTTATGCTGCTTATGTTGTCATTGTGTGCCCCTTTAAGACTTCAAAGTCTTATCAATAAGTAAATACTGGGTGATTAATTCACGGCAAGTTAAGGGGTGACACAGTTGTTTATTTCTGGGACCTTCCCTACATTCTGGAAGTTGCCTTTGCTTCTCTAGGCAACTAGTGGTATTATGGCCCAGTGGTATTATCACTGGACTCTTAATCTAGAGATCCAGGTAATGTTACGGGTACCTGGGTTCAAATCCCACCCTGACAGATTCTGGAATTTGAATTCAATAAAAGTCTGGAATTAAGAGTCTAATGATGACCATGAAACCATTGTTGATTGTTGGAAAAACCCATCTGGTTCACTAATACCCTAAGGGAAGGAAACTGCCATCATTGTGCGGTCTGGCCTAAATGTGACTCCAAACCCACGATGATGTGTTTGACTCTTAATTTCCCTCTGAGCAATTAGGGATAGGCAATAAAGGCTGGTCCAGCAAGTGATGCCCTCACCCTGTGAATGAATAAAAATCTTTCAAGTATCGTGCAGGCATTTGCATAGGGATCACGTGGCATCTTGAGGCAGGGGCTACATTATTGAGAAGCATAAGCTACCTAAATTGAATGATCTCAGTAGAAATTCCAACAATGACATTACTCATTGCTGAATTTCCAGCTGGATCAGAAACAAATGATTATTTATGCATTATACAAACAAATTCAATAGTGTGATAGATTTGCTTGGTACAACTGTAAAACCATAAGACATTGGAGCAGAAATTAGGCTATTCAGCCCACTGGGTCTGCTCTGCTTTTTCTCAACCCCATTCTACCTGTAACCCTTAATCCCCTTGACAATCAAAAACCTATCTATCTCCATCTTAAATCTACTCAATGACCTGGCCTCCACAGCCTTCTGTAGCAGTGGATTCCATAGATTCCCAATTCTCTGGCTGAAGAAGTTTCTCCTTATCTCTGTTCTAGAAGATCTTCCCTTTCCTCCTAAGGCTATGCCCTCGGGTCCTAGTCTCTACTACCAATGGAAACATCTTCCCAATGTTCACTCTGTCCACGCCATTCAGTATTCTGTAAGCTTCAATTAGATCACCCCATATCCTTCTAAACTCCATCTAGTATAGACCCAGAGTCCTCAAACGTTCCCTGTATGTTAAGCTTTTGATTCCTGGGACCATTCACATGAACCTCCTCTGAACCCACTCCAGGGCCAGTACATCTTTCCTGAGAAATGGGGCCCAAAACTGCGCACAATACTCCAAATGTGGCCTGACCAGAGCCTTTTAGAGCCTCAGAACATCCCTGCTTTTATATTCATGTCCTCTCAAAATAAATGCCAATATTGCATTTGCCTTCCTGACTACTGACTCAACCTGCAAGTTTACTTGAGAGAATCTTGGACTTGAACTCCCAAGTCTCTTTGCACTTCAGACTTCTGAATTTACTCCCCATTTAGAAAATAGCCCATGCTCTATTCTTCTGACCAAAGTGCATGACCTCACACTTTCCCACGTTGTACTCCATCTGCCACTTTTTTGTCCACTCTCCTAACCTGTCAAAATCCTTCTGTAGCCTCCCGACCTCCTCAATACTATCTGTCCCTCTCCCTCTACCTATATTTGTATCATCTGCAAACTTGGTCAGAATGCCTTCAGCTCCTTCATCTAGATCATTAATTTATGAAGTGAAAAGTTGTGGTCCCAACACTGACCCTTGTGGAACACCACTCATCACCAGTAGCTATCCTCTCTTTTAACCCTACTCTCTGCTTTCTGCCAGAGAGCCAATGTCCTATCCATGCTAGTACCTTGCCTCTAACACCATGGGCCCTTAGTTTACTCGGCAGCCTCCTATGCGGCACTTTGTCAAAGGCCTTCTTGAAGTCCAGGTAGATAACACCTATTGGCTCTCATTGGTCTAACCTGCTTGTAACTTCTTCAAAGAATTCTAACAGATTTGTCAGGCATGACCTCCCCTTGATGAAGCCAGGCTGACTTTGCCCTATTTTACCATGCACTTCCAAGTATTCGGAAAACTCATCCTTCACAATGGATTCTAAAATCCTACCCACGACTGAGGTTTGGCTAATCGGCCTGTAATTTTCAGTCTTTTGCCTGACTTCCTTTTTAAACAGGGATGTCATGTTAGCGATTTTCCAGTCCTCTAGGACCCTCCCTGACTCCTGTAATTCCTGAAAGATCACCACTGTCTCTCCGCTATCTCTTCAGCTAAATCGTTAAGAACTCTGGGGTGTAGTCCATCAGGTTCTGGTGATTTATCCACCTTTAGACCATTCAGGTTTTCTAGCACCTTCTCTGTGATGATGGCCACCATATTCAGCTCTGCCCCCTGACACATTAAAATTTTTGGGATATTAGTCATGTCTTCCACTGTGAAGACTGATGCAAAATAATTATTCAGTTCCTCAGCCATTTTCTTGTTCCACACTGCTATCTCTCCAGGGTCATTTTCCAGTGGTCCAATGTCCTCTTTTGCCCTTTAGATATCTAAAGAAGCTCTTACAGTCCTCCTTTTATATTACTGGCTAGCTTACCCTCATATTTAATCTTCTCCCACCTTTATTTCTTCTTTTGTTGCCCTCTGTTGGTCTTTGTAAGTTTCCCAATCTTCTGATTTCCCACTACCCTTTGCCACATTATATGCGTTCTCTTTTGCTTTTATGCTATTCCTGACTTCCCTAGTCAGCCATGGTTGCCTCATCGTCCCTGTACCATGCTTCTTTTTCCTAAGGATGAATTTTTGCTGCGTCTCCAGAATGACTCCTAGAAACTCCTGCCATTGCAGTTCCACTGTCTTTCCTGTTCGACTCCTTTCTCAGTCAATTGTGCCCAACTCCTCCCTCATGCCTTTGTAGTTACCTTTTATTCAGTTGTAATATCTTACCTCTGATGATATCTTCTCCTTCTCAAATTGCAGAGTAAATTCAGTCATACTATGATCAGTGCCTCCTAATGGTTCCTTCATCTTAAGCTCCCTTATCAAATCTGCCTCATTGCACAACACTGAATCCAGTATTGCCTGTTCTCTAGTGGGCTCCACCACAAGCTGCTCCAAAAGGCATCTCGTAGATATTCCACAAATTCCTTTTTCTTGCAATCCACTACTAATATGATTTTCCCAGTCCACTTGCATATTGAATTCCTCCATGATCACTGTGACTTTGCCCTTCTGACACACCTTTTCTGTCTCCTGGTTTATCTTGTGCCCCAGCTCCTGACTACTGTTTGGAAGTGTGTACATAATTCCAACTATGGTTTTTTTAATCTCTACGGTTCCTCAATTCTACCCACACAGATTCTACACCATCTGACCCTACTTTGTTTCTTACTATTGATTTCATTTCATTTCTTACTAATAAAGCAACCCCACCCCCTCTGCCCACCTGTCTATTTTTTCAATAAGATGTATATCCTTGGACCTTCAGCTCCCAATCCTGATCCCCTTGCAGCCATGTCTCTGAGATGCCCACCATGTCGTATCTGCCAATTTCGATCTTCGCCACAAGCTCATTTATCTTCTTTCCAATACTGCCTGCATTCAGACATAACACCTTCAGTCCTGTATTGACTATCCCACTTCTCAATGTGATCCAGCGTGCTTGAATTTTGATTCCTAACCCTTTCAAAACACTTGTGTCTGTGCTGGAGACCTTAATAACCTCTCCTGAGTTCTCCTTTCCCATTTTTTAATATGTTTCCACGCTGTGGAACCTACCCCATCCGGATGTTAACCTGTTGCTTTGTTCCCCACTGGGGGATGTTTTACACTTCTCTTCCCTCCCACTTTCTAGTTTAAAGTCGTGTTGACTAGCCTATTTACCCTTTTCGCGAGATCATTGGTCCCTGCATGGTTCAGCTGGAGACCATCTCAGCAGTACAGATCCCTCCTGTTTTCAATACAGATGCTGGTGCCCCATGTAAAGAAACCGCTGTTTCCCACACCACTCATTCAGCTACGTGTTTACTTCCCTTATTCTCGTGTCTCTATGCCACTTTGCACCCCATACCTGTTGGACAAGGTCAAGAGCTGAGGCTCCTCTGTTCCTGAACGCAGGATCCCTTTACCTGCCTCACTTGCAGTTACCCCCTGCTGTGCCTGGCCACTGACCAAATTTGAAGTACTTAATCTATCAGGTCTGACTGCCTCCTGAAACACAGCGTCCAGGTACTTCTCCCCCTTCTGAATGTGCCACTTCATACAGCTACAACACAACACCTGTCCAGCCATTTCTACTTAGTTAATTACTTTTTTGAGTTAATTAAATTTATTGATTCTTCTTGGCTGTGTTCTTTTTCAAATTTAGTGTAGATTTCCTTCCAGCGAATCAGGTCACAGCCTTCCTGTGACATCAGTCCAGCTTTTTCGTGCAGCTGCAATGCGCTCCAAGCTCTTGTCGGTTTATAATCACTCTGTTGCTGCTGCTTGTGGTTTTCACAGTGGCTTATTTTGTTGGTAGGAGGAGGAGGTGGATCAACATGGAAGCAGTATTTGGGGTCTAACTGTCCCTTGATGACACTTCCTCCATAAACCCCTGTTCAGTAGTGGTGACTATGCTGATACAAATCTTCGCCCCAATTGTCAATCAGCGTCGTTGCCGCCCTTTGCTGAACTGCACCGTTTCAAGTTATTACATGATTGTGGGATATTTATTGATCAATATTTCAGTGAATCATTTATTTATGCTTAATAGGCACACCTTCAATATTCATCCCCATCAATGACAGCAGTGTATACCATATACAATATGTATTGCAGCAATTCGCCAAGACTCTTGCAACATTACTTTCCAAACCCATGACTTCTGCCACCTGGAAGGACAAGGGCAACAGAGAACACCACTACCTGCAAGTTCCAATCCAAAACATACACTATCCTGATTTGAAACTATGTCACTCTGTCCTCAATATCATGGAGTCAAAATCCTGCGATTCCCTTCTTAATACCACTGTAGTCATACCTACATCAGATGGACTGCCGTGGTTTATGAATGCAGATCAGTACCACCTTCTCAAGAGTTTGATCCAGTTATGCCTACATCCAATGAGACATAAACCAAAAACTAATTTCCTACCCACCTCTCCTATAGCATATTGGCATTAATCGCCCTAGCCTAGTGGATTAGCCTAGTGATTACACTACAATGTGTACAGATTCTCTTGATTCTTTTTTGAGACAACAAGCCTTTGGGACTGTTCAGAAGAATAAAACCATCGTATTTCATGTTGCTGTTGTATCTGTGACTGTTAGGTTTTACATTTTTTTTTCTGATGAACTCAATCAGTTTTAATTAATTGAGTTACATGCTGAACAGGAGAATTTCACAGACACTACAATCTATGAAACATTATTCCAGAGATCTCGGAAAGAAGTATGCAAAATGTTAAGCCTTGAGTGTGTAAGCTAGCAGCTTTTATTGTGAATGTTGCTGATGTCTGTGTTCTTGGAGGAGTGATGGATTTGTTTAAAGTTTGTCAGCTGAGCAGCGGCAGTTTGAGGCCTGCCAGAGCTCTGGCACAATATTGTATGTCCTTGGTATCACTGAAAGATGAAGTGCACCATTGTGAAAAGGAGTGACTACTCTGGTTAGGAAGAAGGATAAATGAAGGCATGTAGCTTTGAATTTTCAAGTTAATGTTCCAATTTATATGGTATTCTACTAATTTTATTGGGCTATTTAGTCATCACTGATATTATATGGGATGAAATGTCTACTGTGTAGTATATAGGTGGCAAGTTTTGTTCCATGGTGCAACACGAGTCCATTGTCGTATGTAAGGAGAGCTGGGCCATCAAGTTCCAATAGAGAAATGTTGAGTACACTTTGGACAAATGCCAGTTCTATGCTCTCTAACCTGTTCCATGTTGCAGTTTTACTGTCTGTCACACTACACTTTTTCCACCGGTGCTGGCCTGGCAGACCACACTGGCCTACTATCCTGTTGTGTGTAACTCTCTTTTAATAGTTGACTGCATAAATACACTTGCAATGTAGAATTGAGTCATCTGAGTAAAATTAAGGTGAAAGCTTTAATGTCCAAGCTATATTGAGTCAGGTAATAGACCCTACGATACAGTTTAAATGGGTAGGAAATTTTCTGATGAGATTCAGAAAGAAAAATATCTTGAAATCATTGCCTGTTATGGAGGTGTATTGGATTGGAAGTTAAGTTGGGTTGGGCAAAAGAATAGAGATAGCAGAATCAGTAAAATCTGTCTTAAAGACTTTGACTTAACAAGTAGAATTGCAATTATTATCTATTGAGCAGCTAGAAAATGTGTTCTTGTGTGAGGACGGGTTCATTTTAATGTGACTTTCCCACGTGAAGTTGTCTTTTGATACTTATTGTTTGGACTACCACATGAAGTGTAACAACCACAGAGAATGCTGGAGAAGCTCAGCAGGTATGACAGCATCTGTGGAGATGGAAACGGAGTTAATATTTCAGTTCAGTATGACTCTTCAGAACTGTTTGTTTCAGATTTCCAATATCTGCAGTATTTTTCTTTAGTTTTGCAAGAAGCTTAATTGTTTGGATGAGATACCTCATGACTGATTGCTGGTGGAAGATAAAATTGTACCTTGGCCTGAGCCAGCCAGTTGAGAAGGATAGAAAATGGTGGTGAAGTCTGCAGTGCTTGCTTGTACTGAATCAACAGGGTAAGAGGTTTCATGAATCTTTAGTTTCAACTATTGTTCTTAAAATCCAAATACGCTATTTTCCTCTGTGAATAACTGACCTAGTTGACTAACATACATTCAATATAGCATCAGTCTTTTTTTTTTCCCCAACTGATGAATTTTTGTATTCGTCAAGGTCAGTGCTGGAAATTGAAAGATTGTCTGCATCCAGAGTCCAATCAAATATTCTTAGATAAATAACAACATTGACAGATGTTGGGTAAAGTGCCCACCATCCTGCCACAATAATGCAATAACCCAAACTTCAAGAGCACCTTCATGGCACCAGAGTTCCTTGGTGTCTTCTACACCAGCTATCGTGGCGGTCACTGTGGAAATTGATGCTGTAGTATTCCCCAGTGTTCTCTGTATTGAATTGTACATATTGCGTAGGATTGATTTTACCCAAGCCCTCATTGCTAATGACATGAACCTAGAAATTGATCTCTACAATATTGTTTGTGGCAGTTAATTAGTTAACTAATTATCCCAGTATGATGAACAGAAGAATGCAAATATTTTTGTCCAGAAGTGTGTGTCTGCCATATTTGGTAAGAACAAAAACAATATGTTCTTTTTCCAGCTGAAACAATAACTTGTATATATTTCTCCTTTTAACAATACAATATCCTAGTGCTTCACAGGACATGTGAGAAGGAGACGTTATAGCAGATGGCCAAAAGCTTGATTAAAGAAATGTTTGTCAAAAATAGAAATTACTGGAAACTCTTAGGTTTGGCAGCTTCTGTGGAGAAAAATCAGAGTTAATGTTTTGGGTCTAGTGGCCCTTCTTCAGAAATGATTGTAGCTAGGAAATGGATGTATTTTGTACAGAAGATGGGGTTGGGGGCGGGAGGGGGGCTGTGTGGTAGGGAGGGGTGGTTGTAGTAAATGAAAGGTGGAGATAGAGCCTAAAGAGAGAGAGAAATGTTTGAACAAAGGAGTGGTTGAAGGTCAGTCTAGGGGAATGAAAAACTGCTAATGGAGTCTTCGATAGCTGACAGCGGGTTGTGTGTGGTAGTAACCCATGTGATGACAAGGCCTGGTGTGTGGGTGTGGGGGAAAGCAAAGGGAAAGGTGATCGAGCCTTAAAATTGTTGAACTCGATGTGAGTCCAGAAGGCTGCAGGGTTCCCAAGCAGAAAATGAGGTGCTGTTCTTCCAGCTTGCACTGAGCTTCGCTGGAGCACTGCAGCAAGACTGAGGTGAGATGTTGGCCAGGGAGCAATGTGGTGTATTGAGGTGGCAAGCAACTGGATGCACATGTTCTTTCTGCAAAAAAGACCCTAAGTGTTCTGTGAAGCAGTTACCCAGTCTGCACTTTGTTTCCTCAATGTAGAGGAAACCAAATTGTGAGCAACAAATACATTAGACTAGATTGAGTGAAGTGCAGGTAAAGCACTACTTCACCTGGAAGGTGTGTCGTGGCCGTGGATGGGGAGGAGGGAAGATCTAAATGGGCTGGTGTTACACCTTCTGCAGTTGCAGGGGAAGGTGCCATGAGGCTGTAGGGACATGTTAGGAGTGAAGGAGGTGTTAATCAGGATGTCCTGGAGGGAATGGTCCTTACAGAGGTTTGACAAGAGACGGGAGGAGGATCTGTGGTGGTGGCATCCCTCTGGAAGTGACAGAAATGGCGGCTAATGATCCTCTGGATGCTGTGGGATGGTAGGTGAGGACAAGGAGGACCTTGTTGCTGTTGTGGTATGGAAGAGGGAGGGGGGGCGAGGGCTGAAATGCAGGAGATGGATTGGACCTGGCTGAGGACCCTGTCAACTGTGGTGCTGGGGAATCCTTGGTTGAGGAAGAAGGTGGACATTTTGGAGGCTCCCTTGTCAAAGTTGGCATCATCAGAACAGATGTAATGGAGATGGAGGAACTGGGAGAATAATATAGAGTATTTACAGGAAGCAGGGTGTGAGGATGTGTAGTCAAGGTAACTGTGGGAGTCAGTACATTAGTAATAGATACTCATGGCCAGCCTATCCCCACAAGTGGAAAAAGAGATGTCGAGGAAGGGAAGGAACGAGGCAGAAATAGACCAGGTGAAGATGAGACCAGGGTGGAAGTTGGAAGATAAATAGATCAACATTTCCATTTCTGTATGAGAGAGGGAAGCAGCATCGATGTCGCTGATATAGCGGAGAAAGAGTTGTAGGTGGGGGCTGGAATAGGACTGGAGCATGACTGGACCATGGAATGTTCCATGACTACACAAAGAAACAGGCATAACTGGGACCCTTTGAGCTGAAGAAAGTGAGAGGAGATAAAAGTGAAGTTGTTCAGGGTGAAGACGAGTTTGGCCAGGTGGAGGTGGTGGTTGATGGGGACCATTCAGGCCTTTTTCCCAGAAAAAACTGCAGAGCCCTGGGACCATCTTGATGGGGAATGGACATGTAAAGGGATGGCATCACCATAGTAAAGAGGCAGCTGGAGCTTGTGAACTGGAAATTCTGAAACTGATGTAAAGTGTCAGGGGAATTGTGGATGTAATTGGGAAGGGACTGGACAAGGGGAGAAAAAATTGAGCACAAGCTGAAAGAACAGCACGTCATTTTCCACCTAATATCGAGTTCAACAATTTTAGAGGTTGAGCACCTTTCCTCGTGCTTTCCCCCACTCTCAGACCAGGCCTTGTCATCACATGGGCTGCTACCACCCACTACCTATTGTCAGCTACTAATGGTCCCCATTAGTGGCTATTCATTCTCCCAGGCTGACCTTTAACCACTCCTTTGTTCAACTGTTTATCTCTCTGTTTGAGCTCTATCTCCACAGACCGTTTACTCTCTCATCATACTCCTCCCTAACTTCTGTATAAAAATCATCTTTTCCCAGCTACCATCAGTTCTGAAGAAGGGTCATTGGACCTGAGATATTAACTCTGATTTCTCTCCATGGATGCTGCCAGACCTGCTGAGATTTTCCAGCAATTTCTGTTTTTGTTTCAGATTTCTAGCATCTGCAGTTCTTTCAGTTTGTTTTGTCTAAAAAAAGTTAGTTCTTTACATATGCAAATAAGTGGCCTTATACCAGGGGAGGTAATGGCCTAGTGGTATTATCGCTGGACTGTTAATCCAGACACCCAGATAGTGTTCTGGGGACCCAGGTTCAAATCCCACCATGGCAGATCATAGAATTTGAATTCAAAAATATCAGAATTAACAATCTAATGTTGACTACAAATCCATTGTTGATTGTTGGGGAAAAACCCATCTGGCTCACTAATGTCCTTAAGGGAAGGAAACTGCTGTGCTTACCTGATCTGGCCTGCATGTGACTCCAGACCCACAGCAATGTGGTTGACTCTTAACTGCAGGATGGGCATTAAATGCTGCCTAGCCAGTGACACCCTTGTCCCAAGAATGAATAAAGGAAAAAAAATGTCTAAGCATTTCTTGCCAAAACTCACATGCCCTGAAGTAGGCACTGCCAGTTGCAATCAAAGAAACAATTTTAAACTTGAGGAAAACTTCTAGAATACTCTACCCTGTTGAACGCCTGATCTTCTATTTACTAGAAGAATGAATGTTTCTGTACGATGTATACTTGGAAGCCCTATAGTATGACTGAGTTAAGCAATGGGTTAATGTCATTACCCTTTAGTATGATCCAAAGTCAAGCCTAGGTATCAATATAACAGTATAAATAAGTTTGATTTTCTATTTCATTTTGCTTTGTGTCATCTGCAGTCTCCCCGTTAAATTTCGTGAATACGATGAGCTGGAGAATCTTGAATTCCACCACTGCTACAGTATGAGTCAAGAAATGGATCCTGGCTCTTGCCATGATCTTTATCAATGGAAGGAGGTGCTGTGTGATCTGATTGGAAGAGGACCTTGGTTCTCAGTGTTTAATGAAAGGCTATTTTTCTCATCTGCGTTGAAGTAAGAGTCACATTTATGCGCACAAATTTCACCTGCATTCAGGAATGTTTGCAATGACTATGATTTTGGATTGAAAGCTGCATAGGTCAAACAGGTTTTCATCTGTTCTGTTGATGCCTCACTGGAGTAGCATGCTGGAAGTCAAGCCCCATAAATCCTGGATTCATAACAAAAGTTAAAGGTTTTACAGAAGTACACAAAGTTCCCAATTTACTTGGCTTTTAGACTCAGATTGACAGAAAGCACATACCAGGTTTCTGTACTTAACAAGAATTACTATTTAATACAAATAAATAGATTTTAGCTAGAGTAAACCATTATGAACCGTTGACATCTAACTCCACCAGTTAAAACTCTGATTCCCTTATGAACGCTCCCTTATGTGCAGACTGTCAGAGAAACAAAAACATTAGTGTATTGAAGGGGGGAAAAGCTGGGAAGACAATTCAATGGTCCACGTCCACAGGATTCACTGAGATAATTCTTTCGTGTTGTCAAGATTTACCATTCGATAATCTGTTTCCTGTCTGATACTTTCACTGCTTGCAGGAGGCACAAAATGACAGGTTCGTAACTTCTACAATCTCTGCCTTTATTGGTTAAAAGCAACGGTTTACAGTGATTGTTGAGGGAGAATAAACTGACTTTCTTAAGGCTTCAGATGTTTTGAGTTGCAGGGACAAGAAGATTCTTAGGGGACTTGACAGAGTGGATGTGGAAAGATTGGTGCCCCTTGTGGGAGAGTCTAGGGACAGAAGGCATAATCACTGAATCAGACATTGAACACTTAAGATGGAGATGAGAGGAAATTGAACAGACAATACTAAATACCACTTTGAAAAAGTGCTGGTAGCTTTGTTTTAAAAAGTGCAGTAATCCCTTCTGCTGACCTCAGTTTTTAAAACAGTCTTGTCCCCATTTCAGTCCACATCAAATATACAGAAAAACAGTGTTTGCATCTGGAAGTTATCTCCGTTCCTCTGAGTAATTGGCTAGAGATGAGGTGCCATATTGTTATGGAGGGAAAAATGGAAAAGAAAAATTGATTTACTCACACAACCTTGTTTGACTCCAGTGTTCAGTAGTGTAGCATGTGTGGTAGTTCTTTTGGTGAGGATCACAGGCTTACATGTCATTTTGGGGTAGGCTCAGGATGGTAACAAATGTCCAAGGGCATCCAAATTTTTTGGACTTTGAAAGCCAGACATAAATTTGATGAAGGCAGACATAAATTATGAAATTCATTATTCCCTCTACACTTTCATCTCTGTCTTAGACTGACCAAGAAAAAGAATTTTTGAGGATTTGAAGGAGAAAAAGTGATTTCTATGCCATAGAATTTCATACACCGTAGGAGTTCACTTATATGATTATTGGCTGTTTGATAAAGATATACAATTAATCCCACTCCTCAATCCTGCCTTTCTACATAATCGTAGAAATGTTTTGCCATTCAAGTATTTTATCTAATCATCTTTCGAATTATATCGGATCTGCTTCTACCCCACTCTTTACTGCAGTGAATTCTCGATCATAACAATTCATTGTGGTTAAAAATAAATTCTTAATGTGGCTTCTGGTTCTTTTGCCAATCACTATAATTGGGGACCTCTAATTACCAACTTTCCCAGCACATGCAAAATTATTTATGATTTGGAATAACTCCATCAAATCTTCTCTGAAGCTTTTCTGCTTCAGTGGAGGACTCTACCTCTTGTTGTGATATGTTTGTGCTGTGCAATCTGGAATTTCTTCCTCATAGATTATCAATTTTTATCATGGTTGTTGATGTTAACAGATTAAAAGTAGCTTGAAGCACAATGTTGAAATTGGTTTAAGCACCACATAGAGGGTTAAGGGTATATCATTGACCCAAATAAACATATCATCACTTGTCCAGTTTCAGCTCTCATCTGCTGATCTGGTAAAATGCTAACTGGATGCCAAGTGCTTTTCTATTCAAAAGTGCAGTAAACCCAGGTCAATGGCACCAAATTCCCAGCAGACACTTTGTAAACATGTTTAGTAACCAATAAATTGTTTGGTTGCTTGATCTTTGAATTGTGGAGGGTGTGAAAAGCGGAAACTTGGAGCAGGGGAGAAGGTATTGCTATTTTGTTTGTATCTTGAATCCAAATTATGAAGTAGGTTAAATGCAAGTGTAGTACTAGCTACTTAAGAACAATTTCAGGTATCAGTCAAGCTTGTAACATAGTTTGATTAGAATTGTAGAAGCAGTATGCAGTCACACGCAAGGACCTGTACTTGATAAATGAATGAAAAGTTCAAGCCTTGAATTATTAAGGAGAATGGGGCATCTCTAGTTCTTCATGCTTTATCCGGGGCAGTGTAATGTCGAATCAGGGCTAACTTGTCAATCACTCAGCAGTGTTTTCTCCTGCTGAATAAATTGTTGTGATCATTTGAAATTTGATGTTCATACATTTGTCCTGAAGAATGTCAGAAAAAACGTCTTTGGCAACAAAATGGAACCTACGAGGGAGCAAACTATCCTGGATCTAGTCCTGTCTAATGAGACAGGAATAATTAATGATCTCACAGTTAGGGATCCTCTCGGAAGGAGCGATCACAGTATGGTCGAATTTAAAATACAAATGGAGCGTGAGAAGGTTAAATCCAGTACCTATGTCCTGTGCTTAAACAAAGGAGACTATGAAGGAATGAGGGAGGAGTTAGCTAAGGTAGAATGGGAGCAAAAACTTTATGGTGGGTCAATTAAGGAACAGTGGAGGACTTTCAAAATGATTTTTCACAGTGCTCAGCAAAAGTATATTCCAGTGATAAGGAAGAACTGTAGGAAAAGAGACAGCCAGCCATGGATGTCTAAGGAAATAAAGGAAAGTATCAGGTTGAAAAAAAAACACATACAGAAAAGCTAAGAGTAGTGGGAAACTAGTAGACTGGGAAATCTTGAAAGGCCAACAGAAAGCCACAAAAAAAGTTATAAAGAAAAGTAAGATAGATTACAAGAGGAAACTAGCTCAGAATATAAAAACAGGCAGCAAAAGTTTCCATAAATATATAAATCGTAAAAGAGTGGCGAAGGTAAACATTGGTCCTTTAGAGGACGAGAAGGCCAATTTAATAACTGGGAATGAGGAAATAGCCGAGACATTAAACAGTTATTTCGTGTCAGTCTTCACAGCGGGAGACACAAATAACATGCCGAAAACTAATGGCAAGAAGGTTAAAGCAGGTGAGGACCTAGAAACTATCATTATCACTAAGGAGGCAGTGCTGGGCAAGCTAATGGGGCTAAAGGTGGACAAGTCTCCTGGCCCTGATGAAATGCATCCCAGGGTACTAAAAGAGGTGATGGGAGAAATAGCAAATGCACTAGTAATTATTTACCAAAATTCACTGGACTCTAGGGTGGTTCCCGCTGATTGGAAAACAGGCAATGTGATGCCACTGTTTAAAAAAGGAAGTAGACAAAAAGCAGGTAACTATAGGCCAGTTAGCTTAACTTCGGTAGTGGGGAAAACGCTTGAATCTATCATTAAGAAATAGCAAGACATCTGGATATAAATTGTCCCACTGGGAACACCCAGCATGGGTCCATGAAGGGTAAGTCATGTTTAACTAATCTGGTGAAATTCTTTGAGGACATTACTTGCATGGTGGACAATGGGGAACCTGTGGCTGTGGTGTATCTGGATTTCCAGAAGGCATTTGACAAGGTGCCACACCAAAGGCTGCTACATAAGATGAAGTTGCATGGTATTACAGGTAATGTATTGGCATGGATAGAAGATTGGTTAACCAGTAGAAAGTAAAGAGTAGGGGTCACTGGCTATTGATGTGCCTCAGGGATCAGTGTTGGGACCGCAATTGTTTACAATTTACATAAATGATTTGGAGTTGGGGACTAAGTGTGGTGTGTCAAAATTTGCAGATGACACTAAGATGAGGGGTAGAGCAAAGTGTGCAGAAGACACTGAAAGTCTGCAGAGGGATATAGATAGCCTAAGTGAGTGGGCAAAGGTCTGGCAGATGGAGTACAATGTTGATAAGTGTGAGGTCATCCATTTTGGTGGGAATAACAGCAAAATGGACTATGTTTTAAATGGTAAAAAATTGCAGCACGCTGCTGTGCAGAGGGACTTGGGTGTCCTTGTGCATGAATCGCTGAAAGTAGGATTGCAGGTGCAGCAGGTAATTAAAAAGGCAAATGGAATTTTGTCTGCCATTGCTAGAGGGACGGAGTTTAAAAACAGGGAGGCTATGCTGCAGCTGTATAGGGTCCTGGTGAGGCCACACCTGGAGTTCTGTGTGCAGTTTTGGTCTCCTTACTCGAGAAGAGATATACTGGCACTGGAGGGGGTGCAGAGGAGATTCACTCGGTTGATTCCAGAGTTGAGAGGATTGGATTATGAGGAGAGACTGAATAGACTGGGATTATACTCATTGGAATTCAGAAGAATGAGGGGAGATCTTATAGGAACATATAAGATTATGAAGGGAATAGGTAAGGTGGAGGCAGGGAGGTTGTTTCCGCTCACAGGTGAAACTAGGACTAGAGGGCATCACCTCAAAATAAAGGGAAGCAGAGGTAGGACTGAGTTCAGGAGGAACTTTTTTCACCCAAAGGGTTGTGAATCTATGGAATTTCTTGCCCAGTGAAGCAGTTGAAGCTACCTCGTTGAATGTTTTTAAGGCAAGGCTAGATAAATTTTTGAACGGTAAAGGAATTAAGGGTTATGGTGAGCGGGCGGGTAAGTGGAGCTGAGTCTCAAAAAGATCAGCCATGATCTTATTAAATGGCGGGGCAGGCTCGAGGGGCCAGATGGCCTACTCCTGCCCCTAGTTCTTATGTTCTTAGACCTTTCTTTTCAGAAACTTTAGTTAATTAGATTGTCATTAACTTTAATGTAATTGAATTATCAATTAAATACAGGCATAAAGGCTTGGAAACTGCACTCTGCAATACTGATCATTCATATAAGTTTTCTCTACTTGTTGATAGCTGGATTACACTTATTTAACTCAATCAATTAATGCTCTTGTTCAAATTGCATTCAGAGGAAGTCTTGTTAGCTAGTCAGCCTGCCATTTTTATTAACAAAGCCTGAATTCAACCAGTTTGTCACTGTGCCAATTCATTTTCAACATGAATAACAGTTTCTAAATTATCTTATTAAAGAACAAAGGGATGAAGGAGCTGGGACATCTTTTCCCTGGAGCATAGGAGGCTGAGGAGCAACCTTTATAGAGGTTTATAAAATCATGAGGGACATAGATAAGGTGAATAGCAAAGGTCTTTTCTCTAGGGTAGCGAATTCAAAACTGAGGGCATAAGATGAGAGGGGAAATATTTAAAACAGGCCTGAGGGGCAATGTTTTTACACAGAGCGTGATACATATATGGAATGAATTGCCAGAGGAAGTGGTAGATGCAGGTACAGGTACAACACTTAAAAGACATTTGGACAGGTACATGAATAGGAAAGGTTTCGAAGGTTATGGACCAAATGCAGGCAAATGAGACTAGTTCAGATTAGGAAATCTGGTTGGCATGATGAGTTGGACCAAAGGGTCTGTTTCCTTGCTGTATGACTCTATAACGCCAAATGGGGTTGCATTGGAGTGGCCACAGTATTGCCTGCTCAAAGGGAAGCAATATGGACTGTTTCATATTGCTTGAATGTGCTAGGTGATCTACATTTTTCCACATTTTAACTACTTTCTCTTCCATTCACTTTGTTGGAAACTGTATACCCATAGCTCCTACTCTCGGAGCTATGTAGTCAGTTGACATCCTTTAAGATAACAAGGTGTAGAGCTGGATGAACACAGCAGGCCACGCAGCATCAGAGGAGCAGGAAGGCTGACATTTCGGGCCTAGACATCCTCTGTCTGGTTTCCTATACAAAGAATAATGCCCATTTAGGTGAGATAATGGAAGTATCTGAGTATTTGTGGAATTTTATGGCAACAAGAATGAATGTCTTTAAAAGTAGAGGAGGGTGCAGTTAACTATGCCTTGAAATGAACTGTAAAACTTTGAGGAACCAGCACAGACTCCTTTTAAAGAATTCCACTAAATTGTTAAACGTGATTTTTCACTTCACAAAAGCATGCTGACTCTTCCAAATTACCTGTAGATTTTCCAAGTGCCCAGTTATAACCCGCTTAAAGACCAATTCTGATTCTCTCCCTATGACAGATGTCAAGGTAACTGGCCGATTGTTTCACGTTTTCTGCCTGCTTCCCTACTTAAATAGAGGGATTATAATTGCTAGTTTTCAGTCTAATGGAACCTTTTCAAAATATAACGAATTTTGGAACATTAACACCACTGCATCTAGTATCTCATCAGTCACCACCTTGTAACTATTGAATGAAGTCCAAAAGGACCCAGAGACTTACCAACTTACACCTCTGTCACTTTGCTCAGGAGCACTTCCCTAGTGATGATAAGTTCCTGTCTTTCTTCAACCTCCTGATTTACTGAGATGTTTTTTATGTTGTCAATATTGAAGACAAAGACTGAATATTTACCCTCTTCCCAAGGCCGAAGGAAAGTGAACAGACTCTTTGTTACTAAACTGGATGATTCTTTGTTTTCTGTCAAGAATAATTTGTCCGAATGCAACATTTTTATGTGACTGTTCAAAGAAATCTTTTTTTAAAACTTTTTTTTCCAACTGTCCTGATAATTCTTCTGAGTTACTTGTTTCTTGAAATTGGTTTTCGATTCTTGGAGAGATGGCAACCCTACTCTGCTACGTTCTCTACCGAAAACGTCATAAAAAGAGAAGCCTGAAAAGCTTGTTACTGTCTTCAGTCAGAAGTGTCGAATGGGTGATTCAACTCTGCCTCTTCCTAACGTTCTCAACATTACAGATGTCATTTCGGTTCACTTAATATCATGTCAAGAAAGGACTGAAGGTACTAGCTGCAGTAAAAGCAGTGGGCTCTGACAGTATTCTGACTGTAATTTTTAGCTTCAGAACTAACCATGTTCAAAGCCAATCTATTCTATTACAGCTTTAATGCTAGCGTCCGTCGAACAATGTTAAACGTTGCTCTGGTATATACAATTTACCAAAATGAGAGCTGATCCAATCCAGCAGATCCGTTTACTCCTGATGATCAACAAAGTGCTAGATGTTGTTGCTGACAGTATTGTCAAGCAGCACCTGCTCAACAATAAGCTGCTTACCCGTCCATGGTTTAGGTTCAGCTATGGCCACTTGACATTTGTTCAAGGGCAGCACCAAAAAGCCTAAGCAAAACTGAACTCATTAGGAATCAGGGTAAACTCTCACGTGATTGGCACCACACCTATCTCACAAGAAGATGGTAGCTTTGCTGGAGGTCAGTCATCTCTGTCCCAGGGCATCACTCCAGGAATTCCTCAAAGTTGTATTCTAGGCCTGATCATATTTCATCAATGACCTTCCCTCCATTAAAGTTTGGAGGTGGGGTGTGTTCATTCAAGATTGCATTGTGTGCAGCACCAGTTGCAACTCGCCAAATACTGAAGCAATAGTCTGTGTCCACATGCAGAAGACCCAAGACAAAATTCATATTTGGGCTGTAACCTTGCAAAACCATGACCATTACCATCCAGAAGTACGAGGGTAGTAGATACATGGAGACACCAGCACCTGCAATTTTTGTCTCCAAGCCACTCATCATCCTGACTTGGAAATGTATTGTAATCCTTTCAGTGTTGCTGGGCCAAAGTCCTGAAACTCCATCCCTAACAGCATTGTGGGTGTACTTACACCAAATGGATTGCCGCAGTTCAAGAAGGCAGCTCACTACCACCTTCTCAAGGGCAGTTAGGGATGGGAAATAAATACTGGCCCAGCCAGTGCAGCCCACATTCTGTGAATGAATAAAAAATAAATATTCATGTCATTCAAGAACCAGGCAGTGATACTAACAAAAGAAAATCTAACTATCTGCCCTTGATGTTCAACGACATTACCATTACTGAAACATTCTGTGTCACAATTAAAGAGAAACTTAACTGGAACAGCTATATAAATACTGTGGTAAGAAAGGCTGGGAATTATGTAGAAGGTAAATCTTCTCCTGATTCTCCAAAGTTTCAACCATCTACAAGGTAGAAGTCAGGAGTGTGATGCAATGCTCCCCATTGGCCTGGACAACTGCAGCTCTAATGATGTTAAAGAAGGTCAGCACCATCCAGTACAAAGCAGCCTGTTTAAATGGCATCCGCCACCACCTTAAACAATTACTTCCTTCGCTGACACATTATGGCAGTCATGTGTTCCATCTGGATGATACACTGTAATGATTCATTACAATTACTTTGACGAAACCTGTCAAACATGCGGATTCTAACATCCAGAAGAACTAGGGCAGCAAATGCATAGGAACACCACTACCTAAATTTCTTCCCAAATTACACATTACCCTGACATGAACGCAGGAACAGGAGTAGCCCATTCAGCTACTAACCCTGCTCGGCCATTCTAGGCCTTGGCTGATTATCACCGGAGTACCATTTGCTGAAATATTTCCATACCACTTAACATCAGATTTTGACCAATTAGGCCCAACTAAATAGCTCCCTAAAATTAAGTTATAGTCTTTGATTTTGTGGCTAGCAGTGAAGTGACACCGGCTAATTTACTCCCCTCTCTTTTCACTCCAGCACAGAATTGTTGGTACCTAATGCAACACCAGCCTGTTTGAAATCTACTAAATCAATACAAATTGATGATCTGGTTTCCTGATTTCTGCTCAGTGCCACAGCTGGTGGTGCATTTCCCACTGAACTACAGAAACCTGCTACAAACACAACAGTGCCAAGTTCAGGCGTTTGTTGTGATGTTTAACATCATCAGCACAGATCTGCTTCACAACATCACTAGCATGTAGTCCGTGGGAGTGCTGTGACACCCTTCCGCCCCCAGGAATAGCTACACTTCAAAAAATTGATGTGGGGTCTAATTTAAATCTCTACTCCTGTGACTAGTTTGCATCAAATAAGTATAGTTTAATGCCAGAAGCAATAAAAATGAATTATATTCTGATAATATTTACAATACTATTGGATCACGCAACCAGAATTTAAAACAACTAAGTTGATTATTAAAATATTTAGTCCTTTGTGAACAGCCCATAATTTCTCAATTAATTCTATTGAAATCTCGAGAGCAGGCTAGAAATCAATTGACAAAAAAAAAACAATTGAAATGCTGACATTAAATAGCAGTAAATATAGTGAAGAAAAAATGTAGTTTTTTTTTAACCCTTGCCTAATGTCCTGTGCACAAATACACTGTGGCCTGTGTTAATGAGTTATGGGAACAAAGGAGACCAGACTGTGTGATCTAGAGGGTTAGGGGCCAATGGATGAGGTGTATGGAACTTATAAGGACCAAATTGTTTTCTGGCCTGTATATTGAGTTGGCTGTTTTTAGCTGGAATTAGGAAAAAAACAATTGTTTTGAGCTCCCTGGCCTTAGCAAAGGAACATTAGCCAGGATCCCTACTTCATTACACTGTCCATTGACTAGATATGCTCTAATCGTTTTTCTGAAGAAGGGTCTAGACCCGAAACGTCAGCTTTCCTGCTCCTCTGCTGCTTGGCCTACTGTGTTCATCAGCTCTACACCTTGTTATCTCTATGCTCTAATCAACCTGTTCAGTGATGTTATTACACAACTCTGGAGCAGGTGGGACTTGAACCTAGGCCTCCTGGCATAGAAGCAGGGACACTACCACTGTGCTACAAAAGCCCTTCTGTCCAGTGACGACTGTACTGGCATCTGTTGGAAACGGCTGAATACGTTACCACCATAGTTGATGGCAGAGGTCAGGGCTCTTGTGGTGCAGTTGTAGAATCCCCACTTCTGAATCAGGTGACGCAGGTTCAAGCCCAACTCGCTCCAGGGGTGTGTAATAATATCTCTGAATGGGTTGATTAGGGGATATCTCCATGATATGATGGTGCTGTATATAATGACTCCACTTGGTGGAAGCTTTTTAAAAATCCATTCATGGGATGTGGGCTGTGCTGGTTAGGACAGCATTTGTTGCCCATCCTTAAATGTGCTTGAGAAAGTTGTGGTGGTGACCTGCCAGTGGTCAGGGAGTGGGGTGTACTTAGCTGATATTAGTCATTCCATGATTCCAGAATCTTCCTGCTGCATTAACCTTATCTTTTGAGAAAGTGAATGGGACACCCCTAGGAAAAGGTGGAGACCTTATGTAGATTGGGTCCAAATCACAGAATCTAGGCTTTTAAGGGACAGCTGAAAAAGTTGAGTTGAATTGTTGAATGGTGTTATTGAAAGGTGGTGCAGGCTCAAGAGACTTTTTAGCCAAGTTGTGCCTCATTTCTTGGGTCCTGATTACCTCATTGAACATACGGTTGTTTTTTAGGTGAAGACCTGAGTGTTAAAAGATACTTGCCAAGAGGTCAATCTTCGCCAGAAGAGGCGTACAAAGTCTAAACATTTTAGTTAAAGTTCCTTTCTAAGCCAGCGGGAATAGGAGTACTATTCTCAATTGCAGAAGGAAGCTTTGGAATTATCTTTTTCTCTGGTTTCACCCTCCCTACCTTTCAGTTACATCTGGGGTGCATCTCCACCTTACCACTTTTCAGGCCCCAAGTTATGTTTTCCTGCCATTAAATTCCAGATAATCAATGATTCTGATCATGTTTCAGGTACTTCATAGAGAAAATGTTTGTGTAATGAGATCTTAGTCATCGAGGACAGAATTCTGTCTTTGTTTTAGGACTTCACAAACACTGCCATACTCATTACTTCCTTAGAAAGTGGGCATTGCTGTCTGAGCTCAAAGAATTATGACATTTGATTGAGGTACTGCCTTCTAGGTGAGTTGACTGAATAAAATTTAGCAGAGGTGAGGACATAAACGTTGAGTGTGTAAATGTGTGTATACTTATATGCTGCCCACCTAGAAATAGATGGATAATAACATTAAAGTCCAGATCATGGACAGAAGAGGGAAAACAGTTTTTAAAGAATTGGCAGTACTTTGTAATGAATGTATTGGAACTTATACTGGAACTCTGTCTTGACACATACAAAACAAGTTGGATCAGCATATGTCATTCGCAAGTCGTATTGGTTTTTTTCTTCCATGGTTTAGATGAGTTCGCTGAAAACATAGAGTTGGACAGCTCACTTATAATTTTGTTTTCTAGAAGGTTTGAGCGTGTATGATGCAAGTCAAATCTGAATGAGTTTGTATCCTTTGTTTCTCCAAGCATTTTCCTGGCTGCAAGCAGCTGTTGATTGGCGTAAAAAAAAAACACAGAGCAGCTATATGCTGTAAGTTGCTGGTTTCCAGCAGTCATTTTGGGGAAAATAAAGTCGCTTTCTTTTTGATGTTCTTTGCAAGGGTTCAGGTGACAAGATTACATGATTTCTGTAGCTCATTTAATCAATTTATGAACACTTTCATACTAAGGTGAGGTGGTGGCCTTGTGGTAATGCCACCAGACCAGTAATCTAGAGCCACAAGCTATTATTTAGGGGACATGTGTTTGATTGAGCAGGAATCTCCTCTCTGAGTGTTGAGTCTTTTGAACTTCTTGTCACAGAGAGATATGGGGACAGATAGCTTGGGCATATTTAAGCCTGAGATAGAAAAATTCTTGATCAGTTGAGATATCAAGGGCTTTGCAGAAAATGCAAGAAAGTGGATGTGAGGAATATTGGATCAGCCATAATCCTATTGAATCAACCTGGAGCCAAACGACCTGCTCCTGTTCCTATTTCTTATGGCCTCATGGTCTGATTCCACCATCCCAGATGGTGCAATTTAAATTCAATAACAATCTGAAATTAAAAGTTAAACTAATTGCAACATTGTCATTTGTAGTTTAAAAACCCATTCTACTCACTAATGAGAGACAACAAGCATGGGGCTGGATGAACACAGGAGGCCAAGCAGCATCACAGGAGCAGGAGAACTTGACGTTTCGGGCCTAAACCCTTCATCATTTCTGATGAACTGTGTTCATCCAGCCCCATGCTTGTTGTCTCGGATTCTCCAGCATCTGCAGTACCTTTTATCTCTACTCACTTATGACCTTTATTTGTCCTTATGCAGTCTGAACCATATGCGCCCTCAGAATGATAACAGTGTGGTTTATTCTTAACTGTCCTCTGCTATGGCTTAACAAGCCACTCCAGTGTATCACGCTGCTACAAAGTATAACAAAAGGAATGAAATTGGATGGACCACCTGCTGTTGACCCAGGCCAGAAATGACAGTGTCAAACACAGCAAAGTTCTTATCAACAACTGGGAGCATATGTTAAAAATGGGAGAGCTGTTCCACAGACTAGTTAAATAACAGCCTGACATAGTCATACTCTCAGAATCACACAATGACCCAAACGCCATAATGACCATTCTTGTACATGCCTCGTCCCAGTGGTAGAACAGACTTTCTAGAGGTGGTAGGACAGGGGTAAACAGTAGTAATGGAGTTGCCCTGGTCCTAAAAGATGTAGCTGCTAGCTTGGGTCTGTGTCAAGTAATGAAAGAAGCAACAAGAGGGGAAAATCTACTTTATCCTCATCAATCTACCTATTGCAGATGCATTTGGAGTACCACTGCACAGTCCTTGTGAAGATGAGGCTCCATCTTGATCCATTGTATTGTGTGTCACTACCACTGACCTAAATGGAACCGACTTTGAACAGATCTAGTAACTCAAAACTAGGCACCCATGAGATGCTACGGGCCATTAGCAGCAGAATCATATTCACCTACAATCTATAACCTCATGGCCCAACATATTCTCCCCTCCATGACTACCACTAAGCCAGGAGGACAGCACTACACAACAAGTACAGGAGGTTATGCCAGGAGCAGCACTAGGTATACCTCAAATGAGGTGTCAACTGGTAAAGCTATACCACAACAAAAGCAGATTGTATGACAGAGGACAAAGCAAATCCATAACCAGGGTAGTGTCTTAGGCCCAACCATATTCGGCTGCTTCACCAATGTCCTACCCTCTATTATAAGGTCAGAAGTGAGAAAGCTGATGATTTCACAATGTTCAACATGCCTCTCATGTCACCTCAGCTATGTGCACATATGCAGCAAGATCTGTAAAGCATCCAGACTTGGGTAGATAAGTTGCAAGTAATATTTGTGCCCCACAGGCCCAGGCAATAATCATGTGCAACGAGAGAAATTCTAACTATCACCCTTGACATTCAATGGCATATCTATTGTTGAGTCGCTCACTATTAATATCTTAGTGGTTACCATTGACAAGAACCAAACTGGTTCAGCCACATAAATGCTATGCTGTAAGAACAGTTGAGGCTATGAATGCTGTTGTGAATAACACCCACCTGCCCACCCAGTGCCTGTCCACTATTTACAAGACACAAGTTAGGTGTGTGATGGAATACTCTCCACTTGCCTGGATGAGTGCTGCTCCAACTACACTCAAAGCTTGACGCCATTGAGGACAAAGCAGTTTGCTTGATTGACGCTTCACCTGTCACCTGCAATGTTCAAATCTTCATATCAAGTTGGGCTGAAATATGGTGCCTTAATGCCTCCTGCTTATTGATGCTTTGGAAGGTTTCCAAAATGCTCTCCATGATGTGCACATGCGCTTCTGGTACAAGGCACAGTGGATTTCATTTTATTGGGAACATTTGGCTTCCTATTGGGAAGGATGTCAATTTCAAGTTAATCACTCCAGTTCCCTCTTCTAACTTAGCACAGCTGAGATGTGTTTAGCAGCAAGAAAAATGCTTCATACTCCCACCAGAGTTAGTATTATCGACAACTTTCTGGTTAGCTACGGTTGCATTTCCACTGTGATTATAGAAGTATTTGTTAGGTTTCAGAGTTGAAGTTGCTGGTCTAGAAGTAGTGCTATGGCACATGCTGAAGAACTTTGGCCTGGGTGGCATGGTGGCTCAGTGGTTAGCACTGCTGCCTCACAGCACCAGGGACCTGAGTTCGATTGCAGCCTTGGGTGACTGTATGTGGAGTTTCCCCTATGCCTGTATGGGTTTCCTCTGGGTGCTCCAGTTTCCTTCCACAATCCAAAGATGTGGAGTTAAGTGGATTGGCCATGTTAAATTGTCCATGGGATGTGCAGGCTAGGTGGATTAGGCATGGTAAATATGAGGTTATGGGGATAAGGTCGGATACTGTTTGGAAGGTTGTGTTGCCCTGATAGGCGAATAGCCTCTTTCTGCGCTGTAAGCATTCTATGATTCCAGGATTTTGCACAAACTGTTTGGTTTGTCAGACACAGATGAGGTAGCATTCTCCTTGCACCATAGCAGGACAGAGTGAGATGAAAGGTAGGTTTTTTTTTTGGAGTTTGGACTTCAACCTTGTGGCATCTCAGTGTTCATTTACTTCTGTGAAGGTGTTTAAAATTTTACTTGGTCAGTCTTTTCAGATTCATGGGATTTTAAACCCATATGCACCTCCTGAAGTGTTAATGGAAGTCTTTTTGTACTGTGAAGGCTTATGACTGGAGAGAGATAACATTGAGCCATTAGCTTTGCAGAGAATGAAAATTTTTTAAAAAAAATTTAACACAAAAGCTTTTTGGTTCAGTTCGAACAAAACCTGATTGAAGTTGGGTGAACATATAGTCTGTCCTAGAAAAGAAGATTGTTCAGAGTAGTTAAGGAAATAAACTGTATCAATGAAAGAACATAATTTGTGAAACTTTTTTGGTGAGAGTATTTGGTGAGACCTCGCAAATTTTTAAAACTGAGAATATATGAGAGATAGTAGGAACTGCCGATGCTGGAGAATCTGAGATAACAAGGTGTAGAGCTGGATGAACACAGCAGGCCGAGCAGTATCAGAGGAGCAGGA
>JAHRHZ010000277.1:14934030-14970333 GCA_024137785.1 Ginglymostoma cirratum | reverse complement strand
AAGGGTCCAGACCCGAAACGTCAGCTTTCCTGCTCCTCTGATGCTGCTTGGCCTGCTGTGTTCATCCAGCTCTACACCTGGTTATCTGAGAATATACAAGATCAGTTTTATAAAGCTGCAAAGAAAAGGCTTTGCAGCTCGCAGAACCAGAGCTGAAAAGAAGCCGTGAAGTCAAACCTACGATTTGATTGGGACTTATAACTCTCATAATAGAAAGTAATTAGGCCAGATAAATTCTTTTATAGTTTCTAAGGGAAAACATATGAAAATGAAGTAGTAGGTTGGAATATATAAACCCCCTTTGGAGACAATTTATTTATTACTATATTTTGGACTTTGATATTTCCTTGCTCCAGCTAATTGTCAGAAATAAAGATTGTAGTACCACTTAGGAGAACTCCAAATAACTGCTGAAAATCAATATCACTTTTAAGCGTAGTAATGTCCAAAATTGTAAGCACAAGCATGAGTCAGGTGAGAATTTATGAAAGTACGTTCACTAAACCGTTATGCTGATACAGACCCTGTAGTCGCACCTCCAATAAATTAGTTAATTGTAATGAACAAAAACAGAAATTGCTGGAGAAACGCAGCAGATCTGGCAGCATCTGTGTACAGAAAACACAGTTAAAGTTTCGAATTCAGTGACCCATTAGCTTTGTTTTCTCTTGACAGATTGTGGAGTTGTACTTTTGTCTCTACTCAAACTACCTCTTTTATAAAGGCAGCCCGTTGTTCAGGTACTGTTTTGGCCTCCCAACCTTTGATTGCAATTGTTCTGGGCCAGATCCTTTCATACCCTGTTAAAATTTACTTCCCCTGTTCTCTGTCCTTTTCTTTCAACGAACCGAAACCCTATGATGCAATGATCGCTGATCCCTAAATGTTCTCCTGCTGACATGCTCAAGCAGCTAACTTTGTGTGTGGTCACCCAAGATGCATAAGGTGTCCTTCAATTCCCAGATGGTGTAAGAATTGTAGGTGCCACAGATGCTACCCATGACGTAAAAGGAAACCCTCTATACCCTCTTTAACAATTTAGCTGCTGTCTTGTTTGAACTATTATTTTCATTTAATACCTCTAGACCTACTCTAAGCTTATAACCTCATTAATTCCCTTATCACTATAGTAACCCAGTTTAAATTCTTAATTTCCCAGATCCTAATTTGAAAAGAATCCCCAAGTTTTGATAGAAAAAAGAAAAATAGTTATCAGCAAAGAGGAGGCAATGGCCTAGTGGTATCATCTCTTGCCTGTTAATTCAGAGACCCAGATAACGTTCTGGGGACCTGAGCAGATGGTGGAATTTGAATTCAATAAATATCTGGAATACGTTGTTGATTGTCAGGAAAAACCTGTCTGGTTCACTAATACCCTTTAGGGAAGGAAACTGCCATCCTTACCTGGTCTGGCCTACATGTGACTCCAGACCCACAGCAATGTGGTTGACTCTTAACTGCCCTCTAGGCAATTAGGGATGGGCAATAAATGCCGCCTAGCCAGCAACACCCTCATCCTGTGAATGAATTTAAGAAAAAGCTCAGCTGATGTTCCGTGACATCACATGTTGTTTTCTGTGGAGACCACCTGCCAGTCTGATAGTGACTCTCCTGCTCTCTCTGCCATTCCTTTTACTTGCACTGGGCCTGCATTTTTCCTGGTTTTGCAATCTCTTGCTATTTGTGCTGTGTTTTCGCTTCTCCAGCTGGTCTCACAACATGTTAACAATAATATGAACTAAAAATGCTTCACTGATTGGATGGCACTCGTCAGTCATGTGTGCCCACAGAACTGTGTTTTTACTTCATGACAGTATTATAGATGGCCGGTAAGTTGCAGCAGATGATTTGGCATCTCCAGAGCTGTGGAGAAATGGGTGCCCAAGAGCTAATTTATTTCAGGACAGTAGCAACAAATTCAGTAACACTCATTTATTCCTCCCCTTTCTGCTGAGATAAATTTAGCTGTTTCTTAGTTTAGGTCTTTAAATAGTATAAAAATCTATTTCCTAGTTTGTATTTCTAGCACTTTGCAGAAATTGACAGCAAACCTCAACTGTGATGGTGGTATTGTGGTAACATCACTGGACTAGTAATGCAGAGGCCCAGGCTAATCATCTGGTTATATGATATCACATTCCACCATGGGAGCTGCAGAAATTTAAATTAATCAAAATCTGGAATAGTGACCACACATGGAAACCTGTTGTAAATGTAAATGGAAGGAAATCAACCATTCTTACCTGGTCTAATGTGTCTTCAAACCTGCATCAGTGTGGGTGACTCTTATCTGCCCTCTGAAATGATCTAGCAAGCTACTCAGTTCAAGAGCAGTTAGGGAGGGCAACAGATGCTGGCCTTGCTAGTGATGCCCAAATTCTATGAAAAAAGTAAAAAGACCACATTTGACAGCCATATTCACGGTTTCCCGAGAATGCTTAAAGCCAATTTCTGTTTCTTTTGAGTTTATTCACTGATAGATCCAGAAGAAAAGGGTAAGAGAATTTTGAGAGGAAATGCAATTTAAGGATTACTTGAGGGTAACATCTTCTGATTTGGGCTTGGATAGAACAGTAGCATGAAAAGATTTACATCACAGCCAACATTAGTAACCTTGTATTCTGTTAACAGCATGATGAGTTTGCAGCTGGCATTTAACAGTATGATACTGCAGTCTGTCTTATGTGGAACCATAGAATGGCCACTGTACAGGAAGATGCCACTCAGTCAATGTGTTATGCTGGTTCTCTATAACGGCAGTTCAGCTAGTTCCACTATCCTTTTTGTATAATCCTGCAATTTTATTTCCTGTTTGGGCGCTTATCCAATTTCCTTTTTGAAAACCGTGGTTGAATTTTAACACCGATTTTGTGGTCAAGTTCAGATCAGTCTGCTCCTAGCTTTCTTCTTGTTGCTACATTTATGTTTGCTGTCAGAGGAAATATTATAGATGCAGTACAGATTTACCTGGATGTTGCTCAATGTGGAAGGTTTGAATTAGGCTGGATAGGCTGGGACTTTTTTCACTGTAGGAATTGAGAAGTGACCTTAAAGAAGTTTATAAAATCTTGAGGGCTATAGATAAGGTTAATGGTAGTTGTCTTTACCCTAGGGATGGAGGATTTCATGACTAGGGGACACATTTTTAAGGTGAGAGGAGAGAGACTTAAAAAAGACATGAGAAATTTTTTTACACAGGGTGGTTTGTGTTTGGAATGAACTTCTTGAAGTAGTGGTGGATGTAGGCAAAACTGCAACATTTAAACAATGTTTAGATAAGCACACGAATAGGAAAGGTTTGGAGGGATATGGGCCAAGAGCAGGCAGGGGATCAGTTTAGTTTAGGATTATGTTTAGCATGGATTCTGTGCAGTATGACTTTTTGACTCTGACTCTGCTTTTGGATCAACCCATTCAGCAATGTTATTACACACCTCTGGAGCAGGCTGAACCTGAACCCAGGCCTCTTGTCTCAGAGGTAGGACACTACCATGGCACAACAAGAGTCTTTATATAGTGGCTTTGGAGCCACTTGGAGCCTCTGAAGACAATAGCTCTATCTTACTTACCTTGTAGCCTGTCATCTAGGTCAGCGCTGCAATTAACTAATGGGTTGCTCCCAGAAATGCTCCAATGAACAAGTGAATTCCTTCTTGTGTCTCAAGGAAAGAGAAGAAAATAAGGTTTGAAGTTTCACAGAATCTTAACATTTTTCCAAAGCAGAGGAGGCTATTCAACCTATTGTGTAATTGCCAGCGTTCCAAATCAGCAATACACACCGAGCCATTCCCTCACTTTCTCCCCATAATCTGTGCATTCTTCCTTTTTATATAAGTCTAATTTCCTCTTCAGTGCTTCTATTGAACACACCTCTGCCATATTCTCAGGCTGTGCATTTCAAACCTTAACCATTTGCTATGTAAAAATAATTTATTCTCAAGTTGATTTTGCTTCCATGCTTTCATTCTGATGTGGCTAATTTGTGTGTGGGTTTATTAACTTCTGAAATCTGTTCTTGGAGTGGTTAAGATCTGCATTCTGCATCAGTACATGAGGTCTCACTATTCTGAACCTAACCGATAAGAATTTATTAGTAAGTCCAAAGATTTGCAGGTTAGATGGATGGCCATGCTAAACTGCCCCAGTAGTGTCTGTAGGTGTGCGGGCTAGGTGGATTAGCTGTGCTAAATGTGGGGTTATGGGGACATGGTAGAGGTTGAGTCTAGGTGGGCGCTCTTCAGAGGATTGGTGCAAAATTGATGGGCCGAATGGGTTCTTTCTGCATTGTAGGGATTTTGCAATTCTATGAAGCCCTCGGTCTGAAGTTTTGTAAATTCCTTAAAGAAGTTCCAGAGGTGTCGTGGTTGGGTGACTTTGTAAAACTTTTCACTATATTTTTCATGTCAAAGTACACGTGACAATAACTTTCTATTCTATTCTAATCAGATTTAGTTCAGAATATATGATATTTGATTGCAAGTAGTCAATTTCTGGTCAGAGCTGATTGTAGGAATTAGCATGATTGGGATAAAGGCTGTCGTATTTCTATCCCTTATAGATTAATGAAAAGTTCCAGACTTTTTTAAAATGAAGTTGATAATAAGAAAAACTGAAATATATTGATGTATAATCTTTCAAATGGTTTTATTTCTTTCTTGTCAGCTCTGTGTTGATTCCTTATTCTGCACTCTATGTTGCATATGTTTTTCCAACAAGAGATGATTTAGCTGCAATTTATTGCTTTCTGGCAAAGTTGCCTTGTCCTTTTTGCACTTACATTTGATGTGAAGAAATGACCAGCCTCCACCTGGCAACATTCTTTGGAGTCACAAGTTCAGAAGGTCAAGAATAATATTTGTAGATTTACATTCTTATATGCATGGCAGAGCCACATGAAGCTATAGTATATCTTTATTTTTGTAACAATCTTTGAGTCTATATAAATTTATGTATGAATTGCAGTTTTCTTTTTGAAAGTGACTTGGAATCGTCTTTGTCACATTCCCTTACTTTGACTGCTGCCACTTGTACATCTCTGCTCGCTTCACCCCATCATTAATGAAGGCGATTTCAACCACCTCTGTCCTATTCCTTGTAGCTCTCAATCTGTCTGTTTCCTCCTCAACGCCCACCTACAAGATCCAGGTATACCCCAGTAACTGTTCCTTGAGTTGGAGAATTTGCTCTCAACGTGAGCACTTCACCTTGCACTATTTTCCTGCTTTCTGCCCACAATCATTCACATTCTTCCTTCTCGGACAAATTCTTGTTTTGCATGCTTCCATTAAACCTGCCTCCACTACGCTCTTAGGCAATGCATTCCAGACGTTAATCACTTGCTATGTGAAAAAGGTTTTCCTCATTGGAACACGATATGTCATATCTCATTGACTTGCTATAAATGCTAGCTGTTGTTGCAAAAGCAGTAATTGACCTCCTTTTCATCTCTCTCCTGAAGTTGCTAACTAGTGTGTATCTTTATAAATGCTGACTACCACTCAGTACTTCATTCATATAGATGTTGATTTGACAGCATAAGCTGTTAGCATCAGCAAACTTCGTTTGTGGATAATATCTCAGATAATCCTAACTCTGCACTATTTCAGTATTTGCATAAGTGCTGGCATGTGATCAGGAGCAGAAAACACAATTAATTTTGTGTTTCCATAGTCCAGGAACACTGAAGCTTACTTGTTGCATCACTCCAGGTGCTGCCATATCTGAAACAAGCAAAACCAAGAGAATAAGTGCATCTACTCTGCTAAATATTTATATAAGCTAACTGTCAGATACATTTGGAAACTGTCATCACACTTGAAAATTTCCAATCAGTGTACTGAGAAATCCAAAAGTATTTCTACTTGTCTGATATGTAGTGCTCACTCTAACCGTAAACATCTGTTACGTCCAGCCTCTCCTCATAACTCAAGCCCTCCAGTATCGGTAACATTCTTGCAAATCTTTTTTGCACCCTTTCCAGTTTAAAATATCCTTCCTTCCGATGGCAGGGTGACCAGAATTGTATGCAGTAGTCCAAATGTGGCCTACCAGTGTCTTGTGCAGCCATAACATGACTGCTGTATTCAGTGCTTTGACTGATGAAGACAAGCGTGCCAAAGGCCTTCTTCACCACCCTGTCTACCTGCGATACCACCTTCAAGGAACTATGTACCTGCATCCCTAAATATCTCCGTTTGACAACACACCCTAGGGCTGTACCATTAACTGTGTGAGTGATTGGAGTGAGGGCCACATGGATCTCATTGAGTATGAGATCCTCGATTGGGGTTGTTATCCTGGGCCAATCAGGGAGCCCTAGGTGACAGATGTAAACAGGAGGCTCAGTGATTCTGAGATAGTGGGAACTGCTGATGCTGGAGAATCTGAGACGACAAGGTGTAGAGCTGGATGAACACAGCAGGCCCAGCAGCATCAGAGGAGCAGGAAGGCTGACGTTTCGGGTCTAGACCCTTCTTCAGAAATAGGGGAGGGGAAGGGGAATCTGAAATAAATAGGGAGAAAAGGGGAGGTGGATAGAAGATGGATAAAGGAGAAGATAGGTGGAGAGGAGACTGACAGATCAAGGAGGTGGGGTTGGAGCCAGTAAAGGTGAGTGTAGGTGGGGAGTTAGGGAGGGGATAAGTCAGTCCAGGGAGGATGGACAGGTTGGGGGGTGGGGAATGAGGTTAGTAGGTAGGAGATGGGGGTGGGGCTTGGGGTGGGAGGACAGGTTAGGGAGGTGGGTATGAGCTGGGCTAGTTTTGGGATGCGGTCAGGAGAGGGGAGATTTTGAAGCTTGTGAAGTCCGCATCGATACCATTGGGCTGCAGGGTTCCCAAGCGAAATATGAGATGCTGTTCCTGCAACCTTCGGGTGGCATTATTGTGGCACTGCAGGAGGCCCAGATGGACATGTCGTCCAAGGAGTGGGAGGGGGAGTAGAAATGGTTCGTGACTGGGAGATGTAGTTGTTTGATGCGAACCAAGCGCAGGTGTTCCGCAAAGCGGTCCCCAAGCCCTCTTGGTTTCCCCTATGTAGAGGAGGCCACATCTGGAACAGTGGATACAGTATACCACGTTAGCAGATGTGCAGGTGAACATCTGTTTGATGTGGAAGGTCTTCTTAGGGCCTGGGATGGGGGTGAGGTGGGAGGTGTAGGGACAGGTGTAGCACTTCCTGCAGGGAAAAGTGACGTGGGTGGTGGGGCTGGTGGGGAGTGTGGAGCGGACGAGGGAGTCACGGAGAGAGTGGTCCCTCCGGAATGCAGATAAGGGTGGGAAGGGAAAAATGTCTTTGGTAGTGGGGTCGGATTGCAGATGGCGGAGGATTATGGATTGAATCCAGAGTTTGGTGGGGTGGTACGTGAGGACAAGGGGGATTCTGTTTTGGTTATTATTGCGGGGAGGGGGTATGAGGGATGAGTTGCGGGAAATGCGAGAGACACGTTCATTCCGAGGCCTGGCTCTGAGCAAGCTAGTCAGAGTCCAAGCACTATGCATGTATAAATCAAAGGTGACTTGGCGATGGGATATACCATGACTTGGTGATATACCTGCCTACTTGGAGTTATCTTTAGTGGCAACGAGAGAAAACAGTACACTCCTGAAGAAAATTCACTTGCAACAGTCGTCTCTGAATTGGGGTAGGCATTTCTGGCGTCATGCCTTTATTTGGGAAGCTTGACTCATTCAATCCTGCTGTTGAAGGCTGGGCCCAGTATATGGAAAGAATGTTATTTTTCCAGGCAAGAGACATTGGGGCATATGAAATGCATGATTAATTCTTCTGATGGCTTGTAGACCTGCAGCATTTTCAATTATTAGGAGTCTTAATTTTTGTTGCGGCACCAGGTACTGAAACCTTCCAAGAGTTGACAGATTTAGTTAAGGAATATTATGAAAATGTTGGTTTGCAGGTGCAGCAGGTAATTAAGAAGGCAAATGGAATATTGTCCTACATTGCTAGGGGGATAGAGGTTAAAAATAGGGAGGTTATGCTGCAGCTGTATAGGGTACTTGTCAGGCCACATCTTGAATACTGTGTACAGTCTTGATCACCTTGCTTGAGAAAGGATGTACTGGCATTGGAGAGGGTGCAGAGGAGGTTCACTGGGTTGATTCTGGAGTTGAGAGTATTGGCGTATGAGGAGAGATTGAGTAGACTGGAATTTAGAAGAATGAGGGGAATCTTATACAAAAATATAAAATTATGAAGGGAATAGATGAGATCGAAGCAAGGAAGTTGTTTCCACTGGCAGGTGAGACTAGACCTAAGGGGAATAGCCTCAAAATAAGGAGGAGCAGATTTAGGACTGAGTTGAGGAGGAATTTCTTTACCCAAAGCGTTGTGAATCCGTGAAATTCCCTGCCCAGTGAAGCAGTTGATGCTACCTCATGGAATGTTTTAAAAGCAAAGATAAATAAATGTTTGGGCAGGAAGGAATTAAGGGTTATGATAAGCAGGCTGGTAAGTGGAGCTGAGTCCACAAAAAGATCAGTCATGATCTTATTAAATGGCGGAGCAGGCTCGATGGGCCAGATGGCCTTCTCCTGCTCCTATTTCTTCTGTTCTTATGACACCAAGCCTCCTCTATTCTGAAACATTATTGGTTTTATCTGGCAGTTCAAGAACCAGGGAAATCTGTATTGGGATTTTTGACGAGGTTAAGATGACTGGCAGAGACATGTGATTTTGGGTTAACCCTGAATGAGGTGCAGAGAGACCATTTACTATGTGGGATTAATGACGTAACCATGCAAATGTGCCTACCAGCTGAAGTCCAAATGAACTTCAAACAGGCACTACTACTGGCTTTGTCATTAGACAATGCAGCAAGTGGAACATGTGAGCTACAGGGTATCCCAATGGAAATAGACAACCTCACTTCTCCAAATGAGTTTGGGGAACACCAGTTGAATGGAAGTAATCACATACCCTCACGCAGGACATATCCTGAAAGAGGGACCCTAGGTCAGCCCAGAGAAAACCCCAAAACTAAGCCGAGCCTCAGCAAAATATGTAAATTTTTAAGGATTCGGGCCGCAAGCCACTGCAGTTGCTGCCGGTATGCGTACTCGACAGCAAAGAAGATCCTTGAGGCCTGATTTGAGTAAGAGAACTATCTGGCAATGGCCTAGTGGTATTCTTGCTGGACTGTTAATCCAAGAGACCCAGGTAATGTCCTGGGAACCTGGGTTCAAATCCCACCATGGAAGATAGTGGAATTTGAATTTTAAAAAATCTGGAATTAAGAGTCTGCTGATGACCATGAATCCATTGCTGATTGTTGGTAAAACCCATCTGGATTCACTAATGTCCTTTTAGAGAAGGAAACTACCATCCTTATGTGGCCAGGCCTATAAGTGACTCCATATCTACAGCAATGTGGCTGACTCTGTACTGTCCTCTGGGCAATAAATGCCGGCCTAGCCAGCAACACCCACATCCCATGAATGAATAAAAACAAAAATCTTGGAAAGTCCACTTGCATGTGGCTTGGAAGGTTAAATTGATTAGTAACATTGGAACCAATCAAAATAAATGCCCGGTTAAATGGTCACCCATTTAATGGAGGTTGATACTGGCACAGCTGTGTCAGTGATTTGCAGCAGCAGTCTGGACTCCAACCCTTAAGTTTGCACAATACCTCAGCCAGACTGAGGACCTATGCAGGGGAAACATTACAAATTAAGGGAATGACTTTAGTTCTGGTTTCATATGAGAAGCATTTGGTGCAGTTACCACTGATTATAGTAAAAGGCTTGAGCCAAAGCTTGATGGGGCAGAATTGGTGGAGAAAAATTCACCCTGATTGGCTCAACATTTTTTAATTAGAAAATGGCTGCCTGAGTGAAGTCCTAACTAAATACCCGGAATTATTTCAGGAAGGTCTAGGGACTAACAAAGGAGATAAGGCCACCTTACATGTTGATCAGGAAGTAATTGTGAGATTCTGCAAGACCCATCCAATGCCATTTGCCTTGCGTGCAAAAGTAGAGGCAGAAATCAAGGGGATGGAATGCGAAGGAATCCTCAAACTGGTACAGTTTACAGAATGGGCATCACCTGTCGTATCAACTGTGAAACCTGTTGGGTGGGTTCACCTTTGTGGGGATGTCAAGCAAACAGTAACCCTCTTCTCTCAGCTGGATAAATGCCTAATCCCTCTCATAGAGGACTTGTATGAAAAACAAAAGGATCTTGGTCAATTGAGCCAATGGGCTGAGGAGTGGCAGATGGAGTTTAATTTGAATAAATGGAAAGTATTGCATTTTAGTAAAGCGAACAAGCGAAGGGCTAATACAGTTGGTGTTAGGCCCTAGGTAGTGTTGTCGAATAGAGAGACCTAGGCGTTGAGGTGCATAGGCAGGGTGGTTGACTACGTATTTAGCATGCTTGCTTTCATCGCTCAGATCATTTAAGTATAGGAGTTGGGATGTCGTGTTGAGGTTGTATAGGACGTTGGTGAGGCCATTTTTGGAGTACTGTGTACAGTCTGGTCACCTTGCTATAGAAAGGATATCATTAAATTGGAGAGGATTCAGAAAAGATTTACCAGGATATTGCCAGGACTGGAAGTTTTGAGATCTAAGGGGATGCTGGATAGCCGGGACTTCTTTCACTGGTGCATGGGAAGTTGAGTTTATAAAATAGATGAGGTGAATAGCAAAGGTCTTTTCCCTAGGGGTGAGTTCAAAACTGTGGAGCATATTTTTAGGGTGAGAGGAGAATGAATTAGAAGTGACCTGTGAGGCAACTTTTTCACACAAGTGATTCCAGACCCACAGCAATGTGGTTGACTCCTTACTGTCCTTTGTGCAATAAATGCTGGCCTAGCCAGCAACGCCCACATCCCATTAATGAATGAAAAAAATTCCTGGAAAGTCCACCTACATGTGGCTTGAAAGGTTAAATTGATTAGTAACATCAGAACCATTCAAGCCCAGCTGAGTGTTCACCATCCCCCCAGACCTCCCCCTTACTGAGGACGAACGATCAGTCCTCAGTAAAGGGCTCACCTTTGTCCCCCTCCACCCACATATCAACGAATACCGCTCACGCTTGGATATTGAGTAATTTTTCTGCCGCCTCCACCTCCACGCTTACTTCAAGCGTGAATCTAACCCTCCCTCTACTGACCCCTTCTCCCGCCTCCAACACAAGCCCTCCTCCTGGACACCACCCCAAGGCCTCCTACCCTCCCTCGACCTCTTCTTCTCCAGTTGCAGTTGAGACATCAATCGCCTCAACCTCTCTACCCCTCTCAAACACTTCAACCTCTCCCCCGCAGAACGTGCAGCCCTCCGCTCCAACCCCAACCTCACCATAAAACCCGTGGACAAGGGAGGCGCAGTTGTAGTATGGCACACTGACCTCTACATCACTGAGGCCAGGCGCCAACTCTCCGACACCACCTCCTACCGTCCCCGGATCATGACCCCACCCCCGACCACGAAACCATCATCTCCCAAACCATCCACAACCTCATCACCTCAGGTGGCCTCCCACCCACCGCCTCCAACCTCATCGTTCCCCAACCCCGCACCGCCCGCTTCTATCTCCTTCCCAAAACCCACAAACCTGAATGCCCTGGTCGACCCATTGTCTCCGCCTGCTCCTGCCCCACCGAACTCATCTCCACCTACCTAGACTCCATTTTCACCCCCTTGGTCCAGGAACTCCCTACCTACGTCCGTGACACCACCCACACCCTCCACCTCCTCCAGAACTTCCAATTCCCTGGTCCCCAACACCTCATTTTTACTATGGACGTCCAGTCCCTATACACCTATATTCCCCAAGCAGATGGCCTAAAGGCCCTCCACATCTTCCTGTCCCGCAGACCTGACCAATCCCTCTCCAGTGACCCCCTCATCCGCTTAGCCAAACTCGTCCTCACCCTCAACAACTTCCCTTTCAATTCCTCCCACTTCCTACAGACAAAGGGGGTGGCCATGGGTACCCACATGGGCCCAAGCTATGCCTGCCTCTTTGTAGGTTACGTGGAACAATCCCTCTTCCGTACCTACACAGGCCCTCAACACCACCTCTTCCTTCATTACATTGATGACTGTATCGGCGCCGCCTCATGGTCCCACGAGGAGCTCGAACAGTTCATCCACTTCACCAACACCTTCCACCCCAACCTGAAGTTCACTTGGACCATCTCTAACACCTCTCTCTCCTTCCTGGACCTCTCTGTCTCCATCTCGGGTAACCACCTAGAAACCGATATCCATTTCAAGCGCACTGACTCCCACAGATACCTCGAATACACCTCCTCCCACCCACCTTCCTGCAAAAATGCCATCCCCTATTCCCAATTCCTTCGCCTCCGCCCCGCATCTGCTCCCAGGATGAGGCATTCCACTCCCGTACATCTCAGATGTCATCATTCTTCAAGGACCGCAACTTCCCCCCACAGTGGTCGAGAACGCCCTCGACCGTGTCTCCTGCATTTCCCACAACTCATCCCTCACACCCCGTCCCCGCAATAACAACCAAAAAAGAATCCCCCTCGTCCTCACGTACCACCCCACCAACCTCCGGATCCAACGCATCATCCTCCGACACTTCCACCATCTGCAATCCGACCCCACCACCAAAGACATTTTTCCCTCCCCACCTTTGTCTGCTTTCCGGAGGGACCACTCTCTCTGTGACTCCCTTGTCCGCTCCACACTCCCCTCCAGCCCCACCACACCGGGCACTTTTCCCTGCAATCGCAGGAAGTGCTACACCTGCCCCCACACCTCCTCCCTCACCCCAATGCCAGGCCCCAAGAAGACTTTCCACATCAAGCAGATGTTCACCTGCACATCTGCAAATGTGGTATACTGCATCCGCTGTTCCCGTTGTGGCCTCCTCTACATTGGGGAAACCAAGCGGAGGCTTGGGGACCACTTTGCAGAACACCTGCGCTCAGTTCGCAACAAACAACTACACCTCCCAGTCACGAACCATTTCAACTCTCCCTCCCATTCCTCAGATGACGTGTCCATCCTGGGCCTCCTGCAGTGCCACAATGATGCTACCCAAAGGCTGCAGGAACAGCAAATCATATTCAGCCTGGGAACCCTGCAGCCCAAGGGTATCAATGTGGACTTCACAAGCTTCAAAATCTCCCCTCCCCCAACTGCATCCCAAAACCAGCCCAGCTCGTCCCCGCCTCCCTAACCTGTTCTTCCTCTCACCTATCCCCTCCTCCCACCTCAAGCCCCACACCCATCTCCTACCTACTAACCTCATCCCGCCCCCTTGACTTGTCCGTCCTCCCTGGACTGACCTATCTCCTCCCTACCTCCCCACCTACACTCACCTTTACTGGCTCCATCCCCGCCTCTTTGACCTGTCTGTTTCCTCTCAACCTATCTTCTCCTTTATCCATCTTCTATCCGCCTCCCCCTCTCTCCCTATTTATTTCAGAACCCTCTTCCCCTCACCCATTTCTGATGAAGGGTCTAGGCCTGAAATGTCAAGCTTCCTTGCTCCTAAGATGCTGCTTGGCCTGCTGTGTTCATCCAGCTCCACACCTTGTTATCTTGGATTCTCCAGCATCTGCAACACCTATTATCTCTCATTCAAAATAAATGTCTGGTTAAATGGTCACCCGGTTCTAATGGAGGTCGATACTGGCGCAGCTTTGTCAGTGATTGTAGAATCAGTCTGGACTCTGACCCTCAAGTTTGCGCAAGATCTCAGCCAGTCTGAGAACCTGTACACAGGAAGCGTTACAGATTAAGGGTATGACTTTAGTTCTGGTCTCATACGAGAAGCAGTTAGTGCAGTTACCACTGTAGTAAAAGGCTTGGGCCAAAGCTTGATGGAGCAGAATTGGTGGAGAAAGATTCACCCTAATTGGCTCAACATTTTTTTATTAGAAAGTGGCTGCCTGAGTGAAGTCCTAATTAAATACCTGGAATTATTTCAGGAAAGTCTAGGGACTAGGGTGGTTGGTATGTGGAATGAACTGCCAGAGGAAGTGGTGGATGCAGGTACAATTATAATATTTAAAGCACATTTGCATAGGTACATGAATAGCAAAGGTTTAGAGGGATATGGGCCAAACATAGGTTACTGGGACTAGTTTATTTTGGGAAACTTAGCAGGCATGGATGAGTTGGACCGACGGGTCTGTTTCCATGCTGTATGACTCTGTCTGTATAAATGGGTGTCTTTGTGTCCCTACATGGATTGGTCTTAACCCTCTCCAGCTATTTCAAGGATTTTCTCATCGGGGACAAGGAGCCAAATGTTGGCTACTCCACTGCCCATCTTGGCCCTTTGACATTTTCTCCTGCAATGAAATAGAAGGAAAGATTGCGTGAGATTAAAGTTGATGGAAGAGCTGTCAATGGTAGTGCAGGAACAGGAGAGGTGGTGAGTTGTTATCCCCAGTGAGCGAGCAGAAAGTACAGAGGACAGGTAGAGGTGGTAGTTTAGGAGAATGAGATGGATGAGAATCATGAGTGGAGATGTGACACGCAATGGTAAAAGTCGTAGACTATTAGTCTTGGTGGTGCTGTTGTGCAGTTGAAGAGTTAGTGGGTGTGATGTAGCCAAGAGAAGATTGTGGCACCTTTGTCCTGCATTTCTGGGCTTTTCTTTCAGTCCAAGAGGTGGAATTCATCCAGGCTGCTGTGTCACTTCATGTTGGCTAGGATCTGATGGTGTGGCTTCCTTTGCTAGTTTGCATGAGAGAGGATGACCCTTCTCTCCATCACATCATTCACTAGCACCTCCACATCCCTGATGGACAGACTAGGGTTACTGGCTTCCCTTTCTGGGACGTGTCAGTTCTGTTAATGGTCAAGCACCATAGTAACAAGGAGAGTTCCTGACTTGTTACCTTTAAAGTGGTGCGCAGCTGCAATTTAAATATGTGGCCAGCAGAGTCAATGTGCTTGCAGTAGTGCTTACGTACAGATGCGTAATTAGTGAGATTAGCAATCGAAGATAGCATGAGAAATGTTGCCGAGAACCGCCTTGAACCTCCCTGAAAATAATACTTAACCCAAGAATGGGAAAATTCAGTCCACGGAGTTTGTTTCTGAGTTTCCATCACATGCTCTGTGTCACTTTCCTCTACTCTCAGTTTCTGCAGGTCTCATCTTCATTTGGAGTTTTTATCATATGCTTCTTTCATGGCTTACATGATACCTTGTACTCCATACCCTTGTAATAAACCTTCCCTATTTTGTATTTTTGTCATCGTGTATGTATCTTTTTCTCATTCTCACACTGTGAACCAGCATTTTCACAATGTGACTTGCAGTGAAACTTATACCTGTTCTACATTGCGTTTCCTGTTGGCAGCATACCACCTAAACATATAAATGGGTATAAAATAAGCAGAGCCTGAAGTGCACACAGAAAATATATCATGTGTTTAATTTTCGTTTCCCTTTTATTAACTTCATGAAAATTATTTTAAAGCCACTAACCCATCATTCCTGCATGCCAAGTACAGTAAGTATGACAAAATAAAATCGTTGTAGCTTTTTATTTTCATTTAACTTTGTTACCATTAAAATATAAAAGATTAAAGAAAATATAATGCAGATCACGCAGTAGAGAAATTATTGAAAATAAAATCATTACCGGACAGCAGAATTAGTTACTTAAGGTTGTTCTGCACATAATAGGTTGGAGGTAAATTTACCGTGATGAAGAACTGTTGCTAATGTTTGAGAACGTTTGAAGAACTGTTTGGCTCTAAAACTAGATAATGCATCATGTGTGCATTTCCTCTGAGAGGAAAGGATGACACAACTCTGACCTTATTCCATTGTTACTTCTAGGAAATGCTGGGCTTCTTCTGCTCTCTGTCAGACTCCATGTTAGTATTGATGAACAGGGAACGTATGATTTATGTTGTTCAGAAATTTGCGATGTTTTTGATGATGAATTGTCAACTTACAGAGCTCAGTAAGATGGAGTCTTAGAACCTTATAATATTAGGTCACGTGCCATGATATCATGATGATTTCATGAGCATGTCCCTTTAAAAGTATATTGCACATCTGCTGTGAGACAAAACCACAACTGTGAACAATCATTCTGACCCTGAGCAATAGTAGACTGTTATTGACTCTCTCTATTATGATTAATTTATTATTCTTTTTAAACAAATTTTTAAAACTGTTTTCTTTAATGTTTCTTCATATTTCAGCTTTTATCTTTACCCACGTGCATGTTACAACATTAATTTTATTTTCTGTAAAGCAATTTTGAAGTATTAGTGTTTTCAATATCTTGGTTTGGAGTCTGAAGTTTTTTATGCATTTGGAAGCTTAATGACATCATTGCAACTGAATGCTGGGAAATCCCATAAAGTACTGTACAATCAGTTGAATTTTGCGAGAACTAAAGTTCTCCCCACAGAGATAACTGGATCTCCACAATTTTTTGGAGGTCAGTGGTGAATTGGTGTTGCTTTGTTGCTAATTACAAGTTAGCAGTCAGTGTGTTTAGATTGCTACACGTAAATATTCATTGCAGGATTTTTTTATATTCCTACAGAAACATCTTTAAATTGCACTCAAACAAATATGAAACATTGTCAGTACAGCAAGAGAATGTCTATAAATGCATAGACTGTGCAATTGTAATTATCACTGAATTTACTCTAGATATGTTAATATAGTTTATTCCACATTGCTTAGTGCGACCCTTGGATTAAAATCCATTTATGATTTGGTGAGATTTCCAATTTACAGTAACTGAATAATGATTTGCTTCTAATTTTCTGACATTTTTGATTTTCTTATAAAACAGTTCACTATTTGTATTCCTCACAGGGTCAGGATTTCTTCTAAAGACTGCCTGCACTGGTATGAAGTGTGGCTATGTGTCCTGTTTAGCAGGCTGTAACCATGTGACAAGTCAAAAAGATACACTGTGTTGTATATTTAAAAACTGTGAAATGTAGATTGGATTTGTTCAGAACAGACATGTGAAATGGGGTCCAATCGGGTGCCACAAACTGGTTCAGATCGTGCTCGTGCAGTGATTTATATTCCAAGCACTAAGCATGTGCTAAACATTTGCGGTTCATCCTCATTTTGTTTATCAAAATTTCCAGATGTACAAACCACAACTCCCAAACCAGTTGAGAGATCAGTTGAATTTTTTATGTACAATGTTACATTTCTTTGATCTCTAGCTGCTGTCCAACTTCACAACAGCTCCCTCAATCCTTCTCTCAACTATATGCTTTCTCAACATATCCTTTGGTCCTGTCTATCAACTGGCCATGTACTCACCATGTCTCTCCATTGCTTTCCTCTTTTCAGGTCTGATTTTTACCGTTAGGGAGAAGTGATAATAGCCTGTCTCTTTGAGGTTAATTGCTGTACAAATATTTTTCCAGAAGTGTTGGTCATATTTTGACCTTAAAAATATTTGCTATCAGCTAAGATATGGTTATACCTTTCAGGAAAGATTAAACAGACTGGGGCTTAGAAGATTGAGGGAGACTGAAGAGTCATTGGACTGAATATTAACTCTGTTTGTTTCTCTTTCCTACAGATGCTGCCAGACCTGCTGAGTTTTTAGGCATTTTTCTTACCTTGATTGTAAATCATATTACCCCAAATGTCTTGTCCAGTGAAGAACAAATGGTCATAATTCTTTATCCTCCTTCTGATTCCCATACATTTTGCTGAGAAGTGCATGTGAGCAGCTAGCAGCTGAGAAAAGAATTAATTTGGTTGTATTATGTTTCATAGTTAATTTATCAACTGATATGCACATAAGAAAATGGAAATTCAGTAAAATGCCAGATGACTGCTGGCAAAAGGTAGTATATTTAGGAGAGGAGAGAAAGTGGGAGTGGGGGGTTAGTGTGCAAATTGAGAGAGAAGGATAAAAATCTTTTTGAGCTTATGCCAAAATTAAGGAAATGGCAGACAATATGTCACTGGGAATTTTGTTATACTGTTCAAGTCTCTGGTAACTTCAATATATATTTTACCAAAAAATCTTCAATTGTAACATTGCCCTTCTCTACTACTGATAGATCTTTTTTTCATAAATTTCAATTTGACACTTGCTAAAAAAAAATACGTTTGCAAGGTTACCTGGGAATAAACAGTCAATCATCATTAACTGGTGCAATTTCCATGATAAAACCTCACCAGTGTCCACTTGTCAATCAATCAACATTCTTCTCTCATACAGTATAAATATTGGTTTTCCCCTTAAATTGGAATTTCGTGAATTGGCCTAATGAGTGCAATACATTATGTTTTGACAAAGTGGTTTTTTTTTCAGTAGTACACAAATCCTGAACCAAAAGAAAGTGTCAATTTGTGTAAACATCTACTGTATATCATGCATTCTATTCCATACTAATGTGTGTCCAGCACCCCATTGTCCTACTGTACCACAGTGGACCTCCGCTCTCCCAAAACGTGACAGTTCAAGTCCCCACTTGTAAGTGTCTGTGCTCCATCTCTGAAATCATCTTAGAGTTCTTTGGTATATTCTTATATTGAAGATGTTTTTAAATTGCAAGTCCTTATTGGTTAGACTGCATAGGAAATAATAAATAACAACTTGCCATCAGTCCCAGTTTTGTACGACAGTACGTATAAGGACTTAATGACATAGCATTGATGGAAACACCAAATCTACCAGGGACTCATACTGCTCTGTAATCATCCTCCCAACCTGCTATTCCTTTGTATGCTGTAATGTATGCAGTGTAATTTGTTTACCCCATTGCATTCTGTTAAAATTTGGCTGCCATTCTTTAACCATGAGTTGGCTACATGGGTGAGGACGTCTTGGTAATCAAGAAAAATAGTGAATAACATCATTGGTCCAGTGACTGCTTGGAATCAGAGGTAGGTAATGGCAGAGATAATTAATTTATAGGAATGTAGAATTCAGTAATATGGGAAGGATATTGTACCCAGCAAAATTTAATAAGAGTTAATATCCAAGGTTAATTGTGTTAAAATATGGTATCTGGGTAACTGGGCTGTGTGGTAATGAGATTGGTTTTGAAATGCTGTCTGTGCCAAGCGACTGAACACTTTTTTTTTCTGCTGAATACTTCAGTGAATTCCTCTGGAATGACGCACAAAACCCAGGATATAGTAGGTTCTAGTTATAAATACCAGTTTTTTTTAAACCTTGGCAAAGTTGTAGAATTGAGAAGACAATTGAACGAAGGAACATAAATGACATTTGTATTTTCATATAGCACCTTTAACATAGTAAAACATCTTTAGGCAATCCATGGAGCCATACAATGAGGTATTAGGACATGCAATCAAAGGTTTGTCAAAGAGATAGATTTAAAATAAGAAATGAGAAGAAGAGATGTAGAGATAAGTTAGGAGGAAATCCCGTAGTTCAGGGGCCTTGCAACTGAGGGCGTGGTTTCTGCAATAATAGGAATGATTAAAATCTGGGGTGCTTGAAATGCCAGAGTTGAGCGCAGATATCTTTTGAGGTTAGTAGTTGGAAGAGGATTATGAAGGGTGGAAAGGATGGAGGGATCTGAAAACTGGAATAATAATTTTAAAATCATTGGGCATTGCTTATCTAAAAGTCTGTACAAGTAGCAAGAGTGGGTTGATAAAGGATCAGGACTTAGTACAAATTAGGATCCGGATTCAGAGTTTTGAATGTCCTCTAGTTTATTGATGGTACAATAAATCAGGCTGGCCACAAGTGCATTGAGATTGTTAAGTTTAGCAAAGACAACAGTGCTTTATTTACTTAGTCATTGTAACTAATTGCTCTGGTTATTACTGTCCCACAGAAAGACGTAAAGGTTATGGCATTTAATATGTTCATTTTCTAATTTTTCCCATTTTTGTATGCATTATTGACCGGTCTGTAATTTAGGGCCGTGCTATTTTAATAAACTTCTGAAGTGGCATACATTGTGCTGTCCATTTGTTTTAAATTTTAATGATTTTTAAAATTGAAATAACTGGAATGAGAAATGTTGTGCAATCACCAACCTCCAAGGCAGGTCTCTGTGTTTTAACCATCCAGCCGACACACTGCTGAAAACCTTCAGGAAGCATGCTGCTCTTGTGCATGGGAGGAATGTGTGCCCATGGCACTTGACCCCTCAGATTGGCTCAATGCCATAATGCTGCTTGTTTAACTCTATAGAAAAATTTGAACAAATGAATAAAAATCTAATAATCATATCATTGTAGTAGATAAAGCTGTTGAAGCTTGGCTAGATGGAATGGTGAGCGTGTTGATCTTCTGTTTGACAACAAGTAGGACATGGTGTTCTTTTTTTAAATTCATTCATTAGATGAGGACATTGCTGGCTAGGCAGCATTTATTACCCAGAGGGCAGTTAAGAGCCAACCACATCGCTGTGGGTCTGGAGTCACATTGAGGCCAGACGAGGTAAGGGTGGCAGTTTCCTTCCCTAAAGGATGTTAGTGAACCAGATGAGTTTTTCCAACAATCAACAATTGATTCATGGTCATCATTAGATTCTTATTCCAGATAATTTATTGAATTCAAATTCCACCATCTGCCGTGGCAAGATTCGAACCTGGGACCCCAGAATTTTTTCTGTGTCTCTGGATCAACAGTCCAGCTTTAAGACCACGAGGCCATTGCGTCTGCATATAGTGTAGTTTTTGAAGGTAGGAAATAGAAGGCAGCAAAAGAGCACCTGAAGTTGTAAAAGCATGCAGTAAATTCTTGGTATCAATAAAGAATTGCTAGTGGGACTGGGCCATGTTACAGACCTGATGATATCGCAGTGTTGGTGATTGACTAGATAGAAATGCAAGAACAGGATTAAGCAATCTAGCCTCTGGATAAAATTGTTAAACTTTGAGAGTGGCAAAATGCACAGTCCTAGGAATGTTCCCTAGCAAACAGGAGTTTGGGAGAAGGCCATGATTGTAGGAGTCTGCATTCAGGGGTTTGGAGAAGCCCATGATCATGGGAGCTGGGACAGAATGATTATTGGGGCTAGAGGAAACCAAAGGCATCCTGGAAGAGCTTGGGAAGAGCTCATCCTGGTCCACAAGGAGTGCAGCTCCCAGTTTCCCCTTAACTGTCTAGTTTCCCAACACTTGGAAACTACATGCAGCAACAAAAATTTCAAATCATCTTCCAGTTGTACCGTGGAAACCCAATTTAAATATGATAATTAAGTGACCCACTTCTCCGCAGGAGGACAGTCAAATATTCGCTGCCATAAAGTAGCTAGGAATTTATATGCAGGAAGCTGGGTTCACATTTCTTATGGTTTACCACTTAACCCTCTCCTGCTCTCTTATCTCAGGGATGTTAATATTAGTGGCAAAAGGTTACGGATAGGGAAATCAACACTTAAATGTGGGAGCCGCCCTTCAAGAAACTGGTGATCAACTTGAACAGTTTTACACCATGCCCGAATCTACTTTCCATTTAAGTTAATATTTACCAGGGTGTAAAATAAGCCTTGAGATTGCGGCCCAGAGAGTTAGGATAAAATTACCTCCAATTACAGGTGGTGATAGAATTTTAAAATTGTAACCTTAGTTGAAAAATACCATACTTCAATACACTTGCATTTCATTTAGATATCATGTTAGTGAAGTACTTACAATTGAACAAGTCAAAAATGAGCCAAAAAAGGAACATTTTTTGAAGAGGGGATAAAACTTGCTGCTCGTCGTCTTCTGATCAAGAGACTGGGATTCACAAGTGCCTGTCACTTCATAAATCGAAGTTCAGAATAATCCTATTTAGTGAGATAGTAGGAACTGCCGATGCTGGAGAATCTGAGATAAAATGTTGTGGAACTGGATGAACACAGCAGGCCGAGCAGCATCAGAGGAGCAGGAAAGTTGACGTTTCGGGTCGAGACCCTTCTTCAGAAATGGGGGAGGGGAAGGTGATTCTGAAATAAATGGGGAGAGAGGGGGAGGCAGATAGAAGATGGATAAAGGCAAAGATAGGTTGAGAGGAGACAGACAGGTCAAAGAGGCGGGGTTGGAGCCAGTAAAGGTGAATGTAGGTGGGGATTTAGGTGGGGGATAGGTCCGTCCAGGGAGGACGGACAGGTCAAGGAGGCGGGATGAGGTTCGTGTGTAGGAGATGGGGGTGGGGCTTGAGGTGGGAGGAATGGTTAGGGAGATGGGGACTAGCTGGGCTGCTTTTGGGATGTCGTTTGGGGGAGGGGAGATTTTGAAGCTTGTGAAGTCCATATTGATACCCTGAGGCTGCAGGGTTCCCAAGCGAAACATGAAATGCTGTTCCTGCGGCTTTCAGGTGGCATCATTGTGGCAATGCAGGAGGCCCAGGATGGACATGTCATCCGAGGAGTGGGGGTGGGGGGGAGCGAGTTGAAATGGTTCGCGACTGGGAGGTGCAGTTGTTTGTTGCGAACTGAGCATAGGTGTTCCGCAAAGCGGTCCCCAAGCCTCCGCTTGGTTTCCCCGATGTAGAGGAGGCCTCAACGGGAACAGCGGATACAGTGTACCACATTGGCAAATGCGCAGGTGAACATCTGTTTGATGTGGAAGGTCTTCTTGGGGCCTGGGATGGGGGTGAGGTGGGAGGTGTAGGGGCAGGTGTAGCATTTGCTTCGGTTGCAGGGCAAAGTGTCAGGGGTGGTAGGGCTGGAGGGGAGTGTGGAGCGGACGAGGGAGTCACGGAGAGAGTGGTCCCTCTGGAAAGCAGATAAGGGTGGGGAGGGAAAAATGTCTTTAGTAGTGGGGTCAGATTGCAGATGGCGGAAATGTCGGAGGATGATGTGTTGGATTTGGAGGTTGGTGGGGTGGTACATGACGACGAGGGGGATTCTGTTTTGGTTATTATAGGGGGTGGGGGTGTAGGGGATGAGTTGCAGGAAATGCGGGGGACACGGTCAAGGGCATTTTCGATCGCTGTGGAGGGGAAATTGCAGTCCTTGAGAAACGAGGACATCTGGGATGTTCGGGAGTGGAATGCCTCACCTCGGGAGCAGATGCGGCGGAGGCGAAGGAATTGGGAATAGGGGATGGCTGGGAATAGGGGATGGCCTTTTTACAGGAAGGTGGGTGGTAGGAGGTGTATTCTAGGTAGTTGTGGGAGTCAGTAGGTTTAAAATGGATATCGGTTTCCAGGTGGAGGCCAGAGATGGAGACAGAGAGGTCCAGGAAGGAGAGAGAGGTATTAGAGATGGTCCAAGTAAACTTCAGGTTGGGGTGGAAGGTGTTGGTGAAGTGGATGAACTGTTCGAGCTCCTCGTGGAAGCACGAGGCAGCGCTGATACAGTCATCAATGTAACGGAGGAAGAGATGAGGTATAGGACCAGTGTAGTTTTGGAAGAGGAATTGTTCCAGGTATTCTATAAAGAGGCAGGCATAGCTTGGGCCCATGCGGGTACCCATGACCACCCCCTTTGTCTGTAGGAAGTGGGAGGAAATGAAACAGAGGTTGTTGAGTGAGAGGATGAGCTCAGCTAAGCGGATGAGGGTGTCAGTGGAGGGGGACTGGTGGGGCCTGCGGGACAGGAAGAAGTGGAGGGCCTTTAGGCAGCATGGGGAATGCAGGTGTATAGGGACTGGACGTCCAATGTATAAATGAGATGTTGGGGACCGGGGAATTGGAAGTTCTGGAGGAGGTGAAGAGCGAGGGTGGTGTCATGGACGTAGGTAGGGAGTTCCTGGACCAAGGGGGAGAAAATGGAGTCCAGATAGGTGGAAATAAGTTCAGTGGAGCAGGAGCAGGTGGAGACAATGGGTCGACCAGGGCAGTCAGGTTTGTGGATTTTGGGAAGGAGATAGAAGCGGGCGGTGCGGGGTTGCAGAATGATGAGGCTAGAGGCTGTGGGTGGAAGGTCACCTGAGGTAATGAGGTTGTGGATGGTTTGGGAGATGATGGTTTGGTGCTCATGGGTGGGATCATGATCAAGGGGGCGATAGGAGGTGGTGTCGGAGAGTTGGCGCCTGGCCTCCGAGATGTAGAGGTCAGTGCGCCATACTACAACAGTGCCTCCCTTGTTCGCGGGTTTTATGGTGAGGTTGGGATCAGAGTGGAGGGCTGCACGTTCCACGGGAGAGAGGTTGGAGTGGGTGAGTGGGGTGGAGAGTTTGAGGCGATCGATGTCTCGATGACAATTAGAGATAAAGAGGTCAAGGGAGGGTAGGAGGCCTTGGGGTGGTTTCCAGGAGGAGGGGGTGTGTTGGAGGCGGGAGAAGGGGTCAGTAGAGGGAGGGTTAGGCTCGCGGTTAAAGTTTACCTTATGTTTACCTGGACCATCTCTAATACCTCTCTCTCCTTCCTAGACTTCTCTGTCTCCATCTCTGGCCTCCACCTGGAAACCGATATCCATTTTAAGCCTACCGACTCCCACAACTACCTAGAATACACCTCCTACCACCCACCTTCCTGTAAAAAGGCCATCCCCTATTCCCAATTCCTTCGCCTCTGCCGCATCTGCTCCCGAGGTGAGGCATTCCACTCCCGAACATCCCAGATGTCCTCGTTTCTCAAGGACCGCAACTTCCCCTCCCCTCCACAGTGATTGAAAATGCCCTTGACCGTGTCCCCCGCATTTCCTGCAACTCATCCCCTACACCCCCATCCCCTATATTAACCAAAACAGAATCCCCCTCGTCCTCACGTACCACCCCACCAACCTCCGAATCCAATACATCATCCTCCGACATTTCCGCCATCTGCAATCTGACCCCACTACTAAAGACATATTTTTCCCTCCCCACCCTTATCTGCTTTCCGGAGGGACCACTCTCTCCGTGACTCCCTCGTCCGCTCCACACTCCCCTCCAGCCCTACCACCCCTGACACTTTTCCCTGCAACCGAAGCAAATGCTACACCTACCCCTACACCTCCCACCTCACCCCCATCCCAGGCCCCAAGAAGACCTTCCACATCAAACAGATGTTCACCTGCGCATCTGCTAATGTGGTATACTGTATCCGCTGTTCCCGTTGAGGCCTCCTCTACATCGGGGAAACCAAGTGGAGGCTTGGGGACCGCTTTGCGGAACACCTGCGCTCAGTTCACAACAAACAACTGCACCTCCCAGTCGCGAACCATTTCAACTCGCTCCCCCCCCCCCCCTACTCCTCGGACGACATGTCCATCCTGGGCCTCCTGCATTGCCACAAGGATGCCACCCGAAAGCTGCAGGAACAGCATTTCATGTTTCGCTTGGGAACCCTGCAACCCAAGGGTATCAATATGGACTTCACAAGCTTCAAAATCTCCCCTCCCCCAAACGACATCCCAAAAGCAGCCCAGCTAGTCCCCATCTCCCTAACCATTCCTCCCACCTCAAGCCCCACCCCATCTCCTACACACGAACCTCATCCCGCCTCCTTGACCTGTCCGTCCTCCCTGGACTGACCCATCCCCCACCTAAATCCCCACCTACATTCACCTTCACTGGTTCTAACCCCGCCTGTTTGACCTGTCTGTCTCCTCTCAACCTATCTTCGCCTTTATCCATCTTCTATCTGCCTCCCCCTCTCTCCCTATTTATTTCAGAATCCCCTTCCCCTCCCCCATTTCTGAAGAAGGGTCTCGACCCAAAACGTCAACTTTCCTGCACCTCTGATGCTGCTTGGCCTGCTGTGTTCATCCAGCTCCACAACGTTTAATCCTATTTAGTGTTTCTGCCTTGTTATCTTGCGGAACGTGATTTGCTTAAGCATAACTTTAGTTTAGGTGGAGTATGGCCTTTTGTACTAGATGATATAACAATCCTATCTTTGTAAAATGCTATTACCACAGGAGATCCACAGGAAAGGAACAAAGAAGTGCATGCAATTTTTGACTTTCCAGAGCACTTCACAGCCAATGTCATACTTTTTAAAGTCTAGTTTGTCTTACAGTGAAGGCAAATGTGCAGCACCTTTCTGTGCAGCCAAGTTCCACAAACAGGAATCAGATAAATGATGGGATTTAAGTTTTGGGCAAGATCTGTAGCTTGGGTTTTGGATGAGGTTGTTGACTTGCTCGCCAAGCCGGCTTGTTTTTGTTCAGATGTTTTGTCACCATGCTGGGTGACATCGTCAGTGGAGCCTCCGGTGAAGTGATGTTCTTCTACTCCGCTTGGAATTTATACTGTCTGGTCTGTTATGGTGGGTACTGTCAATTCTGGTTTAGATCTGTACGGGTTTGTATATGGGGTCCAATTCTATGTGTTTGTGGATTGAAGTTTGGGTGGAGAACCATGCCTCTGGGAATTTTCTGTTTGCATCTTTGTGGTTATAGTTCAGTCCGTGTAATAGGTCATCTTTCTCAGTTTCTGTGAGTCGTCTGTTGGATTGATAAGAAACCTGTGTGTCCAGTTTGTTGTTGTCCTTGTTTTTGTGGTGGATCAGTTTGGTGAGTTTCTCCTGTAGTTTGTGTCTTTTCTTAGTTTTGACTTTGTGTTGATTGATGGTGACGGCCTGCTCTAGGGTTGTAGTCCATTACTGGTCTGTAGTGTTTAGATACTGTGAGTTTTGGTGCGCAATTTCTCATTTGTAGAGGCATGGTACTCCACCCATACTTCAATCAACAAACATATAGAATTGGACCCCATATACAAACCCATACAGATAAAAACTGGAAATGACAGTACTCACCATAACAGACCAGACAGAATAAATTCCAAGTGGAGTAGAATAACATCGCTTCATCGGAGGCTCCATTGATGATGTCATCTAGCATGGTGATGAAACGTCTGAACAAAAACAAGCCAGCTCGGCGAGCAAGTCAACAACCTCAAATTATGGGATTATTTGTTTTTAATGATGTACATAGGTAGGATACCAGTAGAACTCTGATATTTTTTCACAGTAGGGTGGAATCTTTTATATACATCTGAGAAGCAGACAGAGCTCCTGTTTAATATATCAGCCAAAAAAACCACACGTCCAATTGTGCAGCACTTGTATAGCCTTATTGAGCAGTACAGTGTTGGAGTTTTGGCCTTGGTTAAATGCTGGATGCTGAGTGAAGCTAGTGTATAATAATAGTAATCTTCTCTGGTATGATATGTTCATTTTCAAAAACAGCCATATTTTTGGTCTCTGAAGGCATTGGCATTTTGCTCTGTGTTGTGCTGTAAGCCAACATCCAGCAGGATTTGGCTTGAGAATTACCCACACTTGTAAAACAGATATCTTGATTGCATTTTTACATTTAAAAATTAAAACTGCAAGCATGTGATTCTTTCCTCACTGGCTTCAGATCAAGAATCTAAACTTGCAAATTTGACTTAATTCAGTGTTAAGTAGAAACCTTATTCTTATGGGTTATAGGAATCCTGCTACCAGATTGACCACGTCTAGCTGTGCCCGTAATACCTGATATACTGTAGCATTAAATGTAGGTATAAACAGAGCAGAACTGTATTAGATGATGGTTTAGTGCTGAAATGGAGAATGCCTTTAGAATCTGCAGAGAGAGGAAATTGGATTTGTTCCCACGTGCTAGATATGCAAGGCTTGTCTTTATATGCTCATATTGCGTCCTTCCATTGGAGTACAGATGTACTATCTCATCTCTTCCCTATCCCACCTCGTAGGCTGTATTTACATATATCATATGAAGTTAACTGAAGAAAATTTCTTCTTTCATTCATGGGATGCAGGTGTTGCTGACAAGACCAACCCTTATTGCCAACTCCTAAACTTTATGCTGGTTAGCCTAACATCTGTCCTTGGACAAATGCAGGATTCCATTATTAGGGAAGTAGTAGCAGGACAGTCAGAAAATAATTCTCATCTTCTTCTGAGGCAATTCTTCAGGATTGAGGATGACTTTCTTCCACTCTGGTATTGTGGATCCTGAGGTGGCTAAATAGCACAATGCTGGGTCCACACATGCTGTCACAGTTGGTGCAGGTAATGTTTGGAAATGTCGATGGATTGGATGCTCGGGTTTTTCTATTCTTCTCTGACGTTTGTGCTTGACCTCTATCTGGTCTTGGACAAGAGTTTCCCACAAGTCACTGGTGTTATTGTACTTTGTTGCAGAAGTTTTAGTGATATCCTTGAAGGAGAAGTTTGCTTTGCTGGCCTGGTAGCCATGCGCCCCCTAAGTAAGGTTCCACACATGGCAATCAGTGTCGGCCTGCCAGTTCTGGAAGCCACTGCCACGCAAGGACCTCAGAGGCCAGCACAGATGGAATGAAAATTAGCAGGAACATTGCCTGGTAGTGCTTGCTTTGATGGAACTTGGAGTGGAGGGCTTGTTTTGGAAGTGTTTTGTCAGGCATGAGGATGCTGTGGCCTTCCCAACACAGCTGAAAAGCTAACCAATGTCTTGGTAGAAGGAATTTTGGTGAGAGAGGCATTACTGATAATGGAGCACCTGACCTTTTCTAGATGGCCACAAGCTCTGCAGGCACACTGGAGGTGATGTTGATTTTCTTTGTTGATGCCTACCCTCACTGACAGAAGGTCCCAAGATATTGGAATTGATTCACATTAGCTAGTGGCTTGCCATGGATCTCGACAGTGGGAATGTGGAGGATGGACAATGTAATGCAGCAGAATCAGGCATGTAGAGCACCTCCATCTTCCAGATGTTTAGCCTAAGGTCCATTCTCTCATGTTCCTCTGTGAATACATTGATAGTGGTTTGGAGCTCAGCCACTGAATGTGCGCACATGCAAGCATTGTCTGTACGCAGCAGCTTGATAATAGATGTTGGGGTGATATTGGTTCTGGACTGGAAACAACAATGTAGGTCGATCAATTTGCTTCTTGTCCTGTGAATTAGCAGGAGTATTCATGGACATGGGGTGGAGCCTTGCAACAAGGAAGATAGAGAAAAATGTGTGCATGACACAGCCTTGCCTGATTCCAGTTTGCACAAAGTCTGTCGTGAATCTGTTAGTGAAGATCACTGCTTGAATGCCATTGTGCAGCAGGCGGAGGATGATCATGGATTTCTGCAGGCAGTCACAATTGAGGAAGGCGCTCCACTTAGAATCGTAGAATCATAGAATCCCTACAGTGTGGAAACAGACCATTCAGCCCAACAAGTCCACACCGTCCCTCTGAAGAGCATCCCACCCAGACTTCTTCCCAATAGATAGTTTGAAGGCCTTGGTAAGGTTAAAAAAGGCCCCATACAGAGGTTGCTGCTTCTCTCTGCACTTCTGTCTTGAATTTGCTTGCTGTGACGTTCATGTCCAATATGCCTCCTTATGAAAAACATGTTAATAACTCAAGGAGGAACTCTTCAGTCACTGGAAGAGACAATTGAGGAGGATTTTTGCAATAATGCTTCCAGTGGCAGACAGTAGAGATAACCTTCTATCGTTACCTTGATTTATCTTCACTCCCTTTTTGAAGATGATCACTAATATGGTGTCTCAGAGATCATCTAGCATACTGCCCTCCTTCCATTTGAGGAATATTAGTCTGTGTGTATGGGCCCAGAGTGTTTCTCTGCCATATGTTACTGTTTCAGCAGTGATGCTGTCTGTGCCGGCAGACTTGGTGGTTCTCAGCCCAACGGCCTTGGGTTGTGTTGAGGTGGTGACCCATAGTATACTGAGGACATAGTTAAGGGCATTCACATTGAGGATTGAGTCTCTGGTAGAGATTCTGAAAGTACTCCTTCCAATGAGTGCTAACTGCTTCTCTGTTCTTGATGAGTGTCACTTCATTCTTAGTTCTCAGTGGGATAGATCGTAGATGATCTTAACTGCGAAGAATCCATGTCATGGTTGTCAGTGAATTGCCGTACTTCCTGTTCTCTCTCTTCTACCATTTGTTCAGTAGGTCACAGGTTCTTGAATGTTTGCCTTCATTTGTTTATAAAGCTGCTTTCTTTCCCTTGAGTATTATTTGTTTTCTAGTTTAGTAACATCATGTGCTTGGGATAAAGTAGATTTTAGAACTCCTGGTTGTTCCTGCTTCCTTGTGGAGAAACCTTAAAATCTCCTCAAGTGCTATATTTGATAAATTTAAGGAAGGGTCATGTTCTTGAAAATTCAGTGATTCCTGTTTGTTGAGCATTGCCAGGCTGGTTGTGAGGCAGTAAATGATGGTAGGACATTCTTTGTCAGGTCCTTAGATACATCAACTTGAAATTTTCCATGGCAGGGATCCTGCTGCTGTTTTTAAACAAAACTGATGGAGATATTAAGACTTGGTTGGGCTATGGTTGATCTAACAAATGTCGTAGCGCAGATGGTGCAAACTTTTTTTTTTGAATAGTGTATTTAGTCCTATGAAGATCTTGCAACAGGATGGCTGTATACAACAGTGCTTCTGACGGGATTGATAGAGTGAATTAAATTACCTTGGATTGAAGAGTTAGTGTTGGTTCCAGATCAGAGGCGTTGCAATAAAAAAACCCTGAAAGATTACTTAATGCTGAGTGAAGCTCAGGTATGTATTAGCTCCTGCAAGAAGCTATCTGCTGTTCCAGTTGAAGTCACAAGTGACTCTGTGGTATTATATGCATGGTGTTTTGAGTACTGTACCAGGGGTTTGTTTTGTGTACTACACAAAAGCTAATTCATTTCTTTTCAACATTCTTTTTTGGCATGTCTGTAAAGATTATTTCCAACTTCTATAAAAGCATTATAGAAAGCATTTTATCCGGATGCGTCACAGCTTGGTATGGCAACTGCTCTGCTAAGGACTGTAAGAAACTACAGAATTGTGAACACAGCTCAGTCCATCACGCAAGCCAACCTTCCGTCCATTGACTTCATCTGTACTTCCAGCTGCCTCAGAAAGGCAGTAAACATAATGAACGACCCCTCCCACCCCGGTTATAATCTCCTCCAACCTCTTCTGTCGAGCAGAATATACAAAAACTGAAGAAAGTGTACCGGCAGGGTAGATGCAGCGAGGATGTACGCTGTTGTGGGGAAATCTAGAACTATTGTCTAAGTTTAAAAATAAGGGGTCAGTCATTTAAGACAGATGAAGAGAATTTTTTTTTCCTTAATGTCATTGATCTTTGGAATTCTCCTCCGCAGACATCAGTGGAGACTGAGTCATTTAATATATTCATGGCTATATTAGATAGATGTTGGATCGATGAGTGAGTTGAGGAGTATGATGGGGGACAGTCAGCGAAGGTTGTGATCAGATCAGCAGTGAACCTTTCGAATGACGGACTGAACAGCAAAATCTTGCTTTATGTCTTATGGACTTAAATAACATAGACAGTAGAAATTATTAGGTCAGTGCTCTGTTCACTGTCACTGTGGACAATGTGAAGAAATTGCTTTTCTTGTCTATGACTTACCTAGTTGTGTTTTGGAAATCTTCTATCTGATAATCGGATGGAGAGCTGCTGTGCTGGCCATTATCAGCAGGGCTTATTATCCTGAGAAGCATTGTACTTGTGTAACCCCACACTGATCCTACTCAAATTCAATTACATTAGTAGTTACATGGAATGACATTTTTCAGGGCCACATGTACGGTCCAGGCAGCTTTCAGGAAATGCCTAACTGCGTAGAAACACTAAATTGGCATCGCACAGCCAGTTCCTGTTAAGTTAATAATCACTTTGCTATGAATCATTCATTTACTGCATTGACAGATGAATCCACCCTTTTGCTGGCCGCTGTTTCAAAGTTTAACTTCTGATTGTAATTAAAGCTGCAACGTCCCATCAGTTTCGGAGAGAGACTGCTGTAAGAGAAGGATCATATACTAGACAAAGTGCATTTTATTGTATTTTGTCCAGGAGTACAAGGCAGATGGTGGAAATTTGTTATGTGTCAGCTTCTAAAAAAGACCATAAGATATAGGAGCAGAAGTAGGCTATTTGGATCATCAAGATCTGTCATTCATCAAGATCATGGCTGATCCAATAATCCTTCGATTCCATTGCTGATTAAAAATCTTGAATACACTTAACAGCCTAGTTTCAATAGCTCTCTGCAGTAAAGAATTCCATAGATTTACAACCCTCTGAGAGAAAAAAATCTCCCCATCTTTGTCCTAAAACCTCTTATCCCGAGATTATGCCCGCTGGTCCTTAACTCTCAGACGAACATACAAACAAAGAACAAGAATAGCCCATTTGACCCTACAAGCCTGCTCCACCACTTATTCAGATCATGGCTGATCTGATTTCAACCTCAATTCTACATTCCTGCGTATCCCAAATAATCTTTCATCTCCTTGATAATCAAGAGTTAGTTTACCTCTGCCTTAAAAATATCTAAAGATTCTGGAATTCCAAAGACTCTCAATCTTCTGAGGAAAAAAGGTTTCCTTGTCGCTCTCCTAAATGGTGAACCCCTTTATTTTTAAACGACCCTTCTCTCACAAGAGAAAACATCCTTTCCATGTCTACCCAGTCAAGTCCTTCAGGATTTTATGTTTCAATTAAATCATCTCTGTCTATTCTAAATGCCAGAGGATGCAGGCCTAGCCTGTCTAGCCTTTCCTTGTAAGGCAAACTGCTCAAATCAGGTATTGGCCTAGTAAATCTCCTCTGAACTGCTTCTGAAGTAATATCGTTCTGTAAGTATGCTGACCGGTACTATACACAGTACTCCAGATACCCTGTATAACTGAAGCAAACTCTCCACTTCGCATTCATTTCCCCTCTCAAGAAAACATAACATTGTATTAACTTTCCTGATTACTTGTTGCATTTGTATACTAATCTCCTGCAATTCATGGACTAGGATGTCAAGATCTTTGCATCTCAGAGTTGTGCAGCCTCTCACCATTTAGATAGAATAGGCAGGTGGCATAATTTCAGCAAAGGTAGGCAACTTCACAACTTCCCATATTGCCAGATCTTTCTGCCAGACCATTGCCCACTCACCCAGCCTATCCACATCCCTTTGTAAGCATCCCCAACTGACTTTCCTACAAGAGGAGCAATGTTTCCGAATCTACCTTGTCTTCTGTCATTCTCCTAAACTTCAATGAGCACAGGCCTAACCTACTCAACTTCTCCTCATAAGAACATCCTTCCAGGATTGTTCTTGAGAATCTTCTCTGGACTATCTCCAATGTCAGTATATCTTTCCCTAGATAAGGGGACCAAAACTGCTCACAGTATTTCAGATGTGGCCTGACAAGTGCCTTGTATAATTTTAGCAAGACCTTCCTATTTTTGTACTCCATTCCATTTGTCCTCCATACTATCTGCTGAACTTTTATGTAAGGTTTTTTGTCATTGATGCACAAGGATCCTCTAATGCCTCTATTCTGCAGCTTTCGTTAATCTTTCCCCATTTAAATAATATTAGCTCTTCTATTCTTTCTGCCAAAGTGCATAACCTCACATTTTCCAACATTGTGTTTTATCTGCTGAGTTTTGCCCACTCATTTAACCTGTTAATGCCCCTCTGCAGGCTCTGTGTCATTCTCACCACTTGCCTCCCACCTACTTTTGTCTCATCCACAATCTTGGTGATAGTACATCCATTTCCATTATGCAAGTCATTAATATATATTATAAATAATTGCATCTCCAGCATTGATCCCAGGAGCATTCCACTACTTACAAGTTGTCATCTTGAATATACTCCCCTTTTTAACAATTCTCTCTTTTTTATTAGTTAGCCAAACCTCTATCCATGCTAATAAACTACCACAAACACCTTGTGTTTGTCTCCTATTAAGCAGCCGTAAGCGGGGTACTTTATCAAATGCCTTTTGAAATTCCAAATATATTACTGGTTCCCTTTTATCTGTCTTGTTTGTTACCTCCTCAAAAAACTGTAATAAATTTGCCAGGCCTGATCTCCCCTTTAAGAAGCCAGTTTACATTTCTAAATGCTCTGCTGTTGCAATCATTTTGCCTTCTTCCCTTTTTGAATAAGCGTGTTACATTGCAATTTTCTAATCCTCTGGGACTTTTCTGAATCTAAGGATTCTTGAAAGATTACTACCAGTGCATCCGCCATCTCTGTTGCTACTTCTTTTAAAATCCTAGGATGCGACCCATCTTGTCCAGGGAGCTTATCAACTTCTAAGCCTTGATACATTTTCTCTGCTAATAGTTATTGTGTTTATTTCCTCCGTCCACCCCTGGGCCGTTTGATGATTTAGTATTCTTGGAATGATATTAATGTCTTTTACTGTGAAATCAAGAAACATCATACCAAGGCATGAACCAGAATCACTTTTATGTCCCTTTTATTGTGATAGCCAGAGATCAAAGAGATCAGTCGAAGACACTGATATACTTTATATAACCTAAAGCCTTAATATTTCATCATTTGGATTTCTCTTAAGGCTAGTTTATTGCTTCTGAAGTAGAACTGTGGGATAGAGTTGACCATGTAGCGTCCAAAATTTAGTAGAATGTTACCTCCTGTACCTGAGCTGTAGAATCATAGATCCACATTTTCCTAACTGTTTGGGTTTGCCATTTGCAAGAAGTGTGTCTGATTTAATAGCGTGGATTTGAGAAGCCAGCACATGGATGATACTTCTCCACAACTGAGTCTACACATGCCAAATGTGTATGACAATCGTCTGTGACTTAGTGGGTAACTCTATCACTTCTGACTCAACAGATTTCAGACAAAAATTAAGCCTGAGAGTACTGGTGGAGTACTGCAACTTTGGAGGTGCCTTTCTGATGAGAATTCAAACTGTGACTGTCTGCCCTCTCAGGTAGAAGTAAAAGATCTCATGAGAGTATTTTGTAGAGGAGCAGGGGAAGTTTTCCTGTGTGTCACTGACCAATATTTATCCCTCAATTAACATTGTTGTGACATGAGATTTGAAAACACAGCTCAAAGATCATGAAGCGGCAATCTTTATCAGCATCAGGTCATTATAAACAAGAAGGGAAATTCATGAGAAACAAAGAATTGCTTACAGCTTGTACATGGAATAAATATTATAGATTGATTGAGACAGCCTTTTTTCTCTTTCTCCCCTTCCCATCTGCCTCCTTCCATGAAAAACATTTTTTTTCCCAACAACAGTCAATTCAGTTGCTCCAGCTGCCCTCCCTCACTATTGCCACCTGCTCTTGGAGGTCTCATTACACATTTCACTGCTTGAAACATGCTGTGCAAGCAAGTACATATTGCACACAGTGACTGCTGATCAGTGGTATGATTAAGAACTTCAGTTGGACCATGATAGCTAGAATATTCATGATGTGGACGTGCTGGTGCTAGACTGGGGTGGACAAAGTCACATGACACCAGGCTATAGTCCAACAGGTTTATTTGAAATCACAAGCTATTGGAGCGTTGCCCCTTCGTCAGGTGAAGTCACTGATCTCAGCAAGATTTGGGATGATATCCAACATTTGGCTTGGAGGATCTTCTTGGCCCCTTTTCTGTATTGGTACCTTCCACGGCATACATGCTGTATGGTGGATTACCCATATACTGGAGTCCACGTCTGTCTGGGCTGTAGGAGGCATATGATAGGTGGCACTTGCTGCTTCAGTCATTGCCTCTCACCAACTCATCCCCGTGATATTTTCAAGGTTGGGAGTTTGACAACACACCAATCAGTCCAGGATTCCACATCACAATCTGACTTCACTTCCCCTGAGTCATCGTGCACCATTACTTCAGGTTCTGCAGTGGGCTGAGTGTGTTGTTTACCACCACATCGTCCACAGACTCCTGGTCTCAAGCAACTCCCCTCTGTGAACCATTTTTCACTGAGCTCCTTTCTTTCATTAAAAAAAGGGGCAGATTGGCAATCTTCATGAGATTGAAAGTATGGCCCGATAGACACTTTCCCCTATTATTTTTTCCACTTGGGTATGTAAGCTAATTAACCACGGTAGCAGAATCTTGTTGCCTCTCAATAATTGAGAGAGCGTAAATATTATGATGTGAATCTTAACCATATATTTCAAGTTCTGAAGGATAATGTTCAACTCAGTGAGCTTTTAAGATGTCAGCTGTTTCTGCCTTCTCCACATTAGGTTTCCTGTGGTCACAGTTGGGAACAGCCTTTTTACTTAAGAGCACGGCACTTGACAGAGATTAAACAGAGATTCATTATCTTGATCTTGCACTCATCAATTACTTGTGGACTTGATCTAGGGAAGGGAGACATGCAACATAGAGACTCAACTAAGAGAAAACATTTTGTACAATTATGGTTTTAGGAATAATAGCAAGTCACCTACCACAGAGGGACTTTTTAAGATCCAACAAACCAGAGTATTTGCATGGTTACTCACTTTTGCTTTGGAATGTGAGAAGGTTTGAATTACTGAAGTTTTTGCATTTTTGTTCAGGGTGTAGTTTTTGAGTTTGATGTTCATTAAGTCCCCATTTTACATTGCCCCGCTTAACATAGATAACAAGCGTGGGGCTGGATGAACACAGCAGGCCAAGCAGCATCATAGGAGCAGGAAAACTTGATGTTTCGGGCCTAGACCCTTCATCAGAAATG
>JAHRHZ010000277.1:14820856-14922088 GCA_024137785.1 Ginglymostoma cirratum | reverse complement strand
GGGGGCGGGATGATGTTAGTAGATAGGAGATGGGGGTGTGGCTTGAGGTGAGAGGAAAAACAGGTTAGGTCCCTGGACTGACCTATTTCCTCCCTACCCCCCTACCTACACTCACCTTTACTGGCTCCATCCCCACCTCTTTGACTTGTCTGCCTTCTCTCCACCTATCCTCTCCTCTATCCATCCTCTATCCACCTCCCCCTCTCTCCCTATTTATTTCAGAACCCTCTTCCCCTCCCCCATTTCTGATGAAGGGTTTAGGCCCGAAACGTCAAGTTTTCCTGCTCCTGTGATGCTGCTTGACCTGCTGTGTTCATCCAGCCCCATGCTTGTTAGCCCAATGGTATCAATGTGGATTTCACAAGCTTCAAAATCTCCCCTCCCCCAACCGCGTCCCAAAACCAGCCCAGCTCATCTCCACCTCCCTAACCTGTTTTTCTTCTCACCTCAAGCCACACCCCCATCTCCTATCTACTAACATCATCCCGCCCCCTTCTCCTGTCCGTCCTCCCTGGACTGACCTATCTCCTCCCTACCCCCCTACCTACACTCACCTTTACTGGCTCCATCCCCGCCTCTTCGACTTGTCTGCCTCCTCTCCTCTATCCATCCTCTATCCGCCTCCCCCTCTCTCCCTATTTATTTCAGAACCCTCTTCCCCTCCCCCATTTCTGATGAAGGGTTTAGGCCTGAAACGTCAAGTTTTCCTGCTCCTATGATGCTGCTTGACCTGCTGTGTTCATCCAGCCCCATGCTTGTTATCATTGATCAAACCCATTTTGTTGTTGTTATTTTTTTTAGAAAACAGTTATCCCTATATCTAAATGCTTTTGTAATTTATAAAGGCAATAACTGGAAACAAACAGACTAGAAGTTGAAAAAGGAAAACAAGCAGGCATCAGTCACAGAATTGTTATGACACAGGAAGAGACCATTTAGCCTCATGTCAGATCTGGCTATCCAAAAGAGTAATTCACCTAGTGTCACTTGGCCACCTACTCCCTATAGCCCTCCACATTTTTCCTTTTCGGATAACTGTGTGTCTCTGTCTTGTTTTCAATATAATTGGCAAACGAGTAACAACATTGGATGAGGAGATCAAATGTATGGTAGCTAGATTTTCCACTGGTGTGAAGTTATGTAGGAAAGTTAGTTGTCAAGATGAGGCAGGGAGTATGCAAGAGGATATAGACAGGTTAAGCTGATGGTGTTATGACACAGAGACAGATGAAGCTAATCAGCCTTTCAGCCTTTGTTTCTGCAGCGCAGTCTTGGAAAACCTCTATAGTTCCGAACCAGACTTTTAAACTTTTAAACTTCCAACCCTTTTCTGATGAAGGGTTTAGGCCCGAAACGTCAAGTTTTCCTGCTCCTATGATGCTGCTTGACCTGCTGTGTTCAATTAATTCCAGACACTGGTTTTGTATCTTAAACAAAGACTTAACAATTTATTAAATGCACAATAACTTCAGAGAAAAATTCAACAACAAAGTAATCTGATCAATGTTTATGTTTTAAACATGAAACATTGTTTTCAGCCTCCATTCACACAAAAGATAAATACAGTTATCGGATAAGTCAAAGAAAATAACAGAACCGGCCAGATAACTTAAATGGTTTTCACGATGCTTATGGACATTGATGTGGACATCTTGGTTGCTTTTCTGGAAACATCGTTCAGGGTCACCTTGTCAATTCACTCAGATAATAATAGTAATAATTCTAACTCAGCTTTCTACTCTTTGGGCATCTGGAAGCTGCTGTGAGAGATTAAGCAGGGAGCTTTCAAATCTTCATGCTGTGTCACCAGCAGCCAATCTCATCTCTCCAGAAAACAAAGCTCAAAAAACCAACTTCACCTATGGGCCTGCCATGATAGACTGACCGTCTCTTTTCAAAGCCCCAGTTACCATTCAGCATCGGCCATCTGCTTGAACATAAAGTCTCTTCCAGGCTTGCCAGAACTATTTTCTACGAACTCACCTCATTTTTAGCCAACTTCTCTTAATCTGTTTAAACATTGTGGTCTTCCTGGGGTTTGCTGTGTCTGTTAAAAATCATCAAGTTCTAACAATAGAGTATAAAGCAAGTAAATGTAAATTTTGAAAGTAGTATACTACTTAAATGGCAAGAGTTTGACAGATTCAATGGTCCAAAGGAATCAGGGTCCCCTGTACATGAATCACAGAAAGTTGGTACTATATGCAGGTTCAGAATGTGATTAGGAAGGCAAATATAATTTAATTTATTGCAAGGGGACTGGAGAATAAAAGTAGAGAAGTTTTGCTGCAGCTGTACTAGAAGTTGGTGAGATCATGTTCAGGGTGCTATATACAGTTTTGGTCTCCTTATTTGAAAAAAAGGAAGGTACAATTCCTTTAGAAACAGTTCAGAGATGGTTCATTCAACTCTTTTTCCTAGGATGCAGGGCTTGTTTTATGATGAAAGATTGAAAAGATTTGATAAAAACCAAAAGAACTGCGGATGCTATAAACCAGGAACAAAAACAAAGTTGCTGGAAAAGCTCAGCAAGTCTGGCAGCATCTGTGAAGGAAAAAACAGAGTTAACATTTCAGGTCCGGTGACCCTTCCTCAGAACTGGAGAAGATAATTCCACACACCCTAATGACCCTTTGAGAAAATAAGTTCTGAGGAAGGGTCACCGGACCCGAAACGTTAACTCTGTTTTTTCCTTGAAAAGATTTAATATATGTTCTTTGGAATTTAGAAGAATGCCAGGTGACCTTACTAATACATAAAAATATTAAGAAGACTTGTTAGGGTGTGTCCCATGAGTATATTTCCTCTTGTAGGTGAGACGAAATCTGAGAAACCTAGTTTAAGCATATGATGTCTCCCTTTTATTTTTATTTTCTCAAAGGGTCATTAGGGTGTGTGGAATTATCTTCTCCAGAAGGTAATGCAAAAGCTGGGTCATTGAATTTATTCAAGGTTGTTAAACAGATTTTTGATCATCAAGAGCTGAGGGTTATGGGTCAGGATCAGACTGGAGCTGACACCACAACCAGATCAGTCATGATCTCATTGAATGGTGAAGAAAGCTTGATGGACCAAATAGTCTGCTGCTGTTCCATTGCATCTTTTAAGATGCTGCACTCTGACTACATTTTTAAAAAATGGCTTTTCACTGTTAAGGCAGCCAACTCCTATTCTAATGCATTTGCTGCTGTTCAGTGAAACAATGGACAAAATCATAAGCGTGGATTTCAACCTGGATGGAGATTGACATAGGTTGGGTACAAATGTTTGGGTTTTAATGTTTGGTCCATGAGTGAGTGTTATCTTATAAAAATATTTTCTGCCAGAGATGGTGGGAATAGTCTAAGGTGAGGCATCTTCTGACAATCTTTCTTCTCTATTGTAGGGATGGAACATACGTGGAATTATCAGAAAACAACACAGCCAAAACTTGATAGAATAGGAGATCAGAGTTCACATTGCTCTTTGGCATTGGTGTGCTTCCTTTTATAAGAGTAGTGCCTCTATGTCATGTGAGAGTGTGTGGGAATGGAGGTTAGGAGGTTGTTTCCTTTTTCATTCTCTTAAGAGACCACTGAACAATTTTTGGTGACTCAACATTAAGAATTTAAGTTAGTATGCAGAAAATGCTTGTGATCAGATGATTCTCCATATAGCTGCCCAGAAGCTGTGAATGTTTTGCTGTCATTGCTGTTGAGGTACAACATACCTTCCTTGTCCACTACCACAGTGCATGCTTAACACATGAGTTGTTTCTTTGAGCTGTACTGTTTATGTACTGGATTAGAATTTAGAATCTTGGAAAACGTTGCTTGTTTCTCCTTTATTTCATCCTTTGCAATCCTTTTTATCTTCCCTTTGGTGGCGCACATTGTTATTATGCTGTAGAGGTAAAACGAAATTCTACCACACATTTAAATACCTGCTTTCTCTTTGTGCCGAAGGGCAAAAGCTTCTCAATTTTCCATTTGTCTTCTTCAAAGAGGCTTCTTTTGCATCAGCAAAACCAGTAATTTTAAGTATATCCCCAGTGTACTGTGCATCAATCCGCACCCACCCCGCCGATATACCCATTGATCTACTAATATAGAGTTTGAACGCGGCGATTCAGTTTGAGTGTGAGTGCATTTATTTTAATATTTTTGTTCACATGTTATCTTTGAGTTCTCCTAACATAGTACCATCACTATTTAGCACCTTTTTCAGATTAAAGGTCAATCGTAAACTTTCCTGAAGGGCCAAGAACTATTAAATGGTGATTTCATCCTGAAGAATAGACCTGATCACTCCAAGCAGTGAATATAGTTACATGGTACATTCCCAAGTCACACTTGATTTACACATGGAGATTCCTTGACACTGATCCAGCTCCCTCAGAGCCAGCTCTAATGCTGAACAGAACCTCTGACAGTCCTATTTATATCTGTCAGCCAGGGCTTCCTGATTGGACTAGGATTAACTGCCCCAATTGGAGAACTCCTATTCCATGAGGTCCACCTGGCTGACTTCATTACAATCACCACATCCATCCTCCTTCACATCTGAGGACATAGGCTGGTTCTTTATTTTGTAGCTCCACACGTCAAGGGGAATTTTAGCACCGGGTCAGGTTCCTCCATCTCTATCTCTGATATGGGCAGCGTGTAACGCAAAGTAGCTTGTCTGTTGCACCTAGAACATCTCAGAAGAAATTCATTCTCCTCTTCAGGCAGCAAAGGCATTGAGGTGACTACAGCCACTGTGTCTCTCTCAGATTCTGAAGTATCTTCAACACTTGATGGAGAAGGAGAACCCACACGTTCCAGAACAGTTGGAAAGGGAGTCAAGGAGCTGGGTACAGTTTGCTCTGACACAGTTTGCGAGTTTGCAGCTTCCATATGGTCCACATGCCCAATCAGGACCGTTCCCCCCCCACCCCCCGCCCAGCAACCTGGTCCAGGAAGATCAGATCTAATCTGGTGTGGCTTTTCTCTCCCCCTTAGAGGAGCTATCCTTATCCATTCACCTGCATGACAGGTGGTCCTATAATCAAATAGGAACTGGGACAGTTTAGTATCTACTGAAGCTGTGGGCTGTTTCTTTATGCCTGCCTTCAAAGTTTGGACTGCTTTTTCTGCCAGACCATTGGATGATGAATGGTTTGGAGCTGTCCTTACATGACAAGTACCAATTCGACTTGAGGAAATAACTCAATTTCCGTACTGGTAAACGATGGCCTGTTATCTGTGTCCAACACTTCCAGGAGTCCATGTGTTGCAAAAGATGCCTGCAGTTTTTCTATTATTATCCCTGCGTTTGACGAATGGACTCTATGCACATCAAGCCATTTTGAGTGGGTGTCCACAATGACTAAGAACATTGACCCCATGAAAGAATCTGCATAGTCAACATGTAACTGGTCCAAGGTTTACCTGGCCATTCTCATGAATGTGGGGAGTTGTTGGTATTCTGGGCACTGGCCCACCAATGCAGCTATGTCTACATCCAATTCTAGCTGCCAGACATAACTTAATGCTAACATTTTGGAAACACCTGCCATTTACTTGATGACCTACTAATAACAAGGAAAACCAATAAGGAGCACTTCGAGAACTTGGACACAGTCCGTACATTTCTCCTAGGCAGGCATATGCCTTAGAATGGAAATACATTTGTTCTAGGCACCCCAAATGACCTATTTTGCCTATAGAGGTGACAAGACCAGGTTACACCCATTGGAGGATGAAGTGAGATCGATCAAAGTTGCCCTAGCTTCCACATCAGTGCTGGACCATAAGTCTTCCCTTGAACTAGTGAATTATTACAGGAAGTTCATACATAATCTGGCCTCCAACTTGGTACTTTTGCATTAAGTCTTAAAAAAGGGTCAGCCTTAGACATGGTCACGTAGCCAAGTCGCAGCTTTCAGGGTAGTGAAGAAGCATTCATCGTCTGAAGTGTTGGTACACTACGATCCCAAGTGAGATCTGGTATTGACATGCAATGCCTCCCCTTACAGCATTGGGGTAGTATTAGCTCATAGGTGGCTCAATGGAGAGGAATGCCCAATAGTGTATGCATCCAAGACTTTGGGTAATGCAGAGCATAAATACGCCCAGATAAAGAAGGCAGGTTTGGCGGTCATATTTGGAGTTAGGAAGTTCCACCAATACATTTATGGACATAAATTTGTAGTAATAACGTTTGTCCGTAAGGCGAATGACACTGAGCAGGCATTGCAGAATCATGGAATTGCTTCCTGGTCAACATGTAAGGTAGTCTTGCCTCCTTTGATAGTCCCTAGACATTCCTGAAATAATTCCGGGTATTTAATTAGGACTTCACTCAGGCAGCCATTTTCCAATTGAAAAATGTTGAGCCAATCTAGGTAAATCTTTCTCAACCAATTTTGCCCTACCAAGTTTAGGCCTGAGTCTTTTATTAACTGACCCATCTGCTTCTCATAAGACACTGGAACCACAGTTGTACCCTTAATCTGTAAAGGTTCCCAGTATAGGTTGTCAGTCTAGCTAATATCTTGTGCAAGTGTAAGGGTTGGAGTCCACAGTGAATTGTGTTGAAGACTGGTTCTGTGATTACTGAAATGGCTGTGCTGTTCTGCTTGGGAATTTGCTAAGCAGTTTAACTGTTCCAAATCAGAAGTAGGTGGACTTTCCAATCTATGAGTTCTCTTACTCAGTTTAGGTCTAGTGGGACTCTTTTTGTTGTCTCAAGTCTGCATACAGGCAGCAACTGCAATGACTTGCCGGCCTAGCTCCTGAAGAAAATTTTAACAGTTTGATTGATGCATAGCTTCGTTTTGGGGTTTTGCTGTGGGCTGACCTAGAGTTCCCCAGTTCAGGATATTTCATGAGTGAGGCTATGCAATTGCCTTCACGCAAGTCGCGTTCCCTGAGCTTCGTTGGATTAGCGAGGGTGTCCACTTCCATCGGAATACCCTGCAACTCATCGGCTCCACTTGCTGCATTTTCAGCTATTAGGCTGGTTACATCATTAATCCCACATACCATACAGTCTTTCAGCATCTCATTAAGGATTAAACAAAACCACGTTCTTCTGCCAGTCGTCTTAACCTAGTCAAAAATCCTGATACAGAATCTCCTGGTTCCTGGATTGTCAAGTAAAACTAGTAGCATCTCAGAATTAGAGGTGGCTTGGGTCATAATATTCCTTATCTAAATCTGTCAGCTCTTGAATGGTTTTGTACCTGGGGCCTCGGGGAAAGTTAGGCTCCTAATAACTGGAAAAGCTGCAGGCCCACTAGCAATCAGGAGGATTACTTGTTGCATTTCATTTGTCCCAATGTAATTTGCCCAGAAAAAGTAATGCATTCTTGCCATACGTGGACTCCATATGTGGAAAGATCGAATGAGTCAACCTTCCCAAATAATGACATGATGCCAGAAATGCTTACCCCAATTCAAAGACAACTGTTCTGAGCGAATTTCTTCCAGAGTGTGTTTTTTCCTTCTCGTCGCTACTGAAATTATTCCAAAGAGGCCAGTCACCAAGTCATCTCTTATTTACATGTGGAGAGTCCTTGACAATGATCCGGCTCTTTTATATCTGTCAGCCAACCCTCCCTTGGACCAGACTAACAGCCCTGGTCAGGGAATTCATATTCTATGAGGTCTACCTGACTGACTTTGTTACAGTCACTGCACATCCAATAAAAACTGCTGAGATTTTCTATTTTTTTAAATTATAAAATAAATTGACCTGGTAGCTTTGCCTGGTATCGAATATACTGAGTTGCACAGAAATTCACCAAGGACTCTTAAGCAGCACCTTCAGTTGCAAATATGCCACTGTTCCTACAGTGTCACTAGGTCAAATCCTGCAACTCCTTCCCTCCTAGCATTGTGGGTATATCTACAACAATGGACTGCAGTGGTTCAAGAAGGTACCTCACCACTACCTCCTGAAGACTGTTAGAATGGGCAGTAGATGTTTGCACAGCCAGTGAAGCCAACTGGCTTGAATGAATGAATTTATAAAAATCAGAAAACTCCCAAGATTACATATAAACAAGGAGCAGAAATAAGATAATAGGTTTGGATCTTTTCTAAGAAAATAAAGAACCAATAGAACATGTTTCTTGCAAATGTTATGAGTGGTTGTTCTTTGTGTGACTTGTGTTACTTAATCTTTCTTAGACCCCCACAGACCCAGAGTCCAGTACCATGTGATCTGACATCAAGATGCATTACTGCTTTTACACATACTCAACTATATCCAGAGTAACACTTCCTTTTACTTTACAAAGTGGCCAGGGTTTTTGTTTCTTTGACTGTCATTCATTTCCTTGCTATTTCTCTGTCTCTCTTCCACCACCTGTCTCCTTCCCTCTGGAGATTGGGTGAATATCAAGTATTTCATCCTCTGCCTGCCTTGTGCTTTGTAGGGTGATGGACAGGCTTCGGGGAGTCAGGAGGTGGTTTACTCTCTGTAGAATTCCTATTCTCTAACCTACAGTTATAGCCATAATATTTTTATGACTTTTCGAGTTCATTTTCTGATCCCTGGTGACCCCCCCCCCCACAAGATGTTGATAATAGGGAATTCAATAGTGGTAATGGTATTGAATGTCAAGGGGCGATGGTTAGATTCTCTCTCACCTGAGCTGATTGTTTGGCACTTGTGTGGTGTGAATGTTACTTGCCACCTGTCACCTTAAGCCTGGATATAGCCCAGGTTTTGCTGCATTTGGAAGTGGACTGCTTTGGTATCTGAGGAGTCACAAGTTGTGCTGAGCATTGTGCAGTCATCAGTGACCATCTCCAATTCTGACCTAATGATGGAGATTAGGTCATTGATAAGCATCTGATGATTGTTTGGCCTAGGACATGATCTGAGGAGCTCCTGTAGGGGCTGAGGTGACTGACCTCCAACAAGCATGGCTGTCTTCCTTTCTGTCAAGTGTAACTTCAACTAGCAGGATGCCTAGACTAATTGAAATCTATCCATTTAGCACGTAATGCCACATAATATGGGGGAGCATATCCACAATGTGAAGATGGGACTTCATCTCCATAAGGACTGGCAGTGGTCAGTGCATGGGCAGATGCATCTGTGTGGGCAGATTGATGAAGCTGAGGCTGAGGCCAAATAATTTTTTCCCTTTTTTTTGGTTTCTCCGCCACCCGTTGCAGACCAGCTCGGTCAGCAGTGGTGCCACTCAGCCATTCTTGGTGACAGACATTGTCTAGTTGGGAGATTTCTCTGCACTCAGTGCTTCCTCCAAGAGGGGCTTAATGTGGAAGAGCACTGATTCTTCTGCTGAAGGTGCAGGTGTGGGAGTATTTAGGTGTACATGGTAATTAAGGAGGTTTCCTTGTCCATGTTTGATCTGATGCCTTGAGAGTTCGTGGGATCCAGTGCCAAATTTGAGGATTCTCAGGCAACTCCCTCCCAACTGTATACCCATGTGATGGGTGTCCTGCTGGTAGGACAGGACGTATCCAGGGTGGTTTGTGGTGTGATATCAATGCTGGATTTTTAATAGCTTATTTCTTTTAATGCTGAACAGCACTGGAAGTGTGTGCACCCCAGTACACTTGAAAAAACAACCATAAAATGAATAGAAAAAGCAAATTTTTTTAGATTTACATTTTAGCCCACAGTATTTGTAAGATTAGCTATTAAAAGCTGTAAAAATTCCATTGGAGCCTATATTTGAGTAGGCTAGCCTGTCGTATTTTTATAAAATGCCTAGTTTGTGAAAATACTTTAAATTATGAGGAATGAGGGACAAATGTCTGCATTCACCCATCATTAATTTGCTGGAGCTAATGAGACTATTTGTAAAAAGCTCAGCAGGGCAATGGTGGTGGCATGGCATAGCTTGCTGCATCATGTTAGATCCCTCTGGGTCTGACAACGATGGGTGTCTTTCTACATCAGCTGAATTACCTCATGCTGGCTCAGCACAGTGTAGACAAAGCTCCTTGATGGTGATTCATTTTGTCAGAGTCACTGCAGAATTTATTTTGAAAAAAGCCATTGTACTTTTGTTGCAAAGGAAATTGAGGCAGCCTATGAAATAGCGTGCTCAGTGACTTGGATGCTGTGGCTATAAAGGATATGGTATACTGAGGCAGCAAATAGATGTTGCTGTGCTGGTTTCAATAAAATTGTGTCAGAATTTAGGTCTACAAAATTTCAAGGGTGAGAAATTGGGCATTTTACCTCCAGTTTTGGGTACTATTACGGACTTTATTGCTTAAAATGAAATCCAAGGAATATGCATGTTGCAAGTGAATTATACCAGATGCCATATTTTTGGTGTTTGCATGTAACATACACCAGGAATATGGAAAGTAGTCATATCAACACTTCAGTCAATTTGCAGTACTATTTTGAAGCTTAATACTTTGGCTAACATCCTTTCTTAACCATAAATAAATACGCATGAAGCAGAGCAAGGATAGCAACACTTTCTACCCACTTGCTCTCCCCACCTCTGCTATTTGTAGGGGTATTTTTAATGTCTCACAATTTGCAATCTATCTTTACATGATGAAGATATTTAGGGTTCACGTTTCAATGAAAGCTAACTTAATTGCTTTAACTGAAGACAAGCAGGTAGAGTGAACTGTCAGTTTCATGTGAGTTTCAAGCTTTTCATGTAGCATAATCAAAAGGAATTCCACTCCCACAAAGCAGTGGAATCTGAAATCTGACTAAACCCAGCCAATTACACAAGATAATGTGAGATATTCTGGCCACAGTCATGATTCCTTCATTCTGCAGCAATCCATTATGCCATCAACATTCAAGCCACCAGGGCAAACCAAAAGTTGGCACAAGGGTGAGAACTAATACCTAATACCTGCTGCCTAACCCACACACCTATGAAATGTGCAGAGGATAAAAACATTCCTACCACAAGTACCATGACAGAATCGTCATTGGTGTGCTGTAATAATGTTTTTGCTGTGTGGAGGAGCCCTTTAGAAATCAGTAGATTGGGCTTAGATTTGTAATGTTCTGCTCTGTGTGGCACAATCTTGTCACCATGAATGGATAGCCCTTACCACCAGCTATATCGTGACCAGCTGAGAATTTTGGAACAGAAAGATGATTAGGAGGCCTAGTAGCTTTTAGGGAGAAAGAAGAAAAGGAAATGAAATTTTGTCTTTTCTTGGGATGACTATGGCGAACTCATCTGAGCGCAATACGAGTAATCTCAATCCCAATGCTAATTCCTCAGTCACCAACAATCCAAATCTTCATTAAAGCAAAGTACTGCAGATGCTCTAAATCTGATATAAAAACAAAAAAAGGTTCAAAAATCAAGTGAAAAGTAGAACTAATACTTTGAAAGGATGATTATTCACCAGAACCCTTACCATACCTTTCTTTTGTTGTTGAACTTTTGGTAACAATGCAAAAATAAAAGTCACCACAAAATAAACATGCCATTATAAACCTATAAATAAAACCAGATCTTTTGCTTATAAATGTCCTTTTAAGGATAACCATAAACCGCTCTGGGCCAAATAGGCCTGGCTTCATACTGCGCCATGTTTGCATGAATGGAGGTGGTCTAGGCTGGCTTGAGCCAGGATTGGACAAAAACAGGCCCACTAGTGTAATGGCAGGGGTAACAAGATGGTCATTGTACGTACTTTGGCAGGTGTAAGAGGATAAATGTTATGTTATGGAGAGAGGACCGTTGTTGCATGAATTTTGGAGCCATGGTGACACCATCGTTAAATACCAGAGATTAAAATGCTGCTTAGACAGAGTCTAGTTGTGTATGTTTCTAGTCAGAGTTTTATTTCTAGTTTATACACCATAGATTGATTGATTAATTACTCTCCATATTTATTTACCCAGTTCTCACCCAATTAACCCTTAATTAATATATCAGGCTAATCTGTTTTCTGGTTTCATAAGGTCTCAGGCTTCCTGGCCAGACCATACTAGATGATAATATCCACTATGTTTTCTGTTCAGCAATTCTCATGGAGGACAGATTGCTGGACTACTGGGAGATCTGTCAAGTCTTTTTAAACACTTCACTCCACAGTCAAGATAGCTGGAAAGCCGAACTGGACTGCAACGTCCAGGTACTGGGTGGCTGCTGCTTGAGAGGAAATGGAAACTGCATCATTAGCCATACAATGCTGCATCATGGATGGTTTCACAAGTCTTTGCATAGTGTTGGCCACCACGTTCATGCTAGAAAGGATGGTCCCAACGTATTATACAATGCCTGTAACAAGTTAGTGCTGCAATGATGCATTTGAGCTAAGGTGATTAATTTCTAACAGCCATAACACGTTTCTTTATATTAGGTATGACTCCAAATAGCAGAGAGTTTTCCCTCAATTTCCACTGACAGTCATCTTGCTAGGGCAAAATAAAAACCGAAAGAACTGTGGATGCTGTAAAACTGGAACAAAAACAAAAGTTGCTGGAAAAGCTCAGCAGGTCCGGCAGCATCTGTGAAGAAAAAATCAGGGTTAATGTTTCGGGTCCAGTGACCCTTCCTCAGAACAATTTTGCTTGGGCTCCTTGATGCCACATTCAAATGAGGCACTAATGAGACAGTCATTTGCATATCACCTTTGGAGTTCAACTCTTTTGCCCATGTTTTAATCAAGACTTTAATGAGGTCAGGAACTGGCCCTTGTGGAATCCAAACTAAATGTCAGGTTGAAAAATAAAAAAAAATTCAAAGAAACCTTGTTACAATTGCCATCAGAAACCAGTGCTTCCAGTTGGTTGTGGTTTTCTCTCACAATTGGCACAAACTCAGATAAGCAGGTTTCCATAAATAATTAATAAGAACGCGTGTTTGTGTGCCAGTCTGTAGGAAAAGAAAACAAATTAAATGGCATGTTTATGAAAATTGCCAACACCAGCAAGGCTGTGTGCCGTTGGTTACATTTAGTTTCATTTTGAATACAACGGTACCATGTTTACCTGCTATCCTGTTTTTAATTATCTCCTGTTTCCCTAATGTGCTTAAGTGAATCTGATTATTTTAGCATTGCAAGCTACTGACAATGCGGCCTGTATTTCCCTTGCTGGAGCCACTATGTTTGGGCAGTCGAAAGGCCATTTGATTAAATTAAAAGTAAATTGGCTTTCTGCAGCAAGCTAAAACATGGGAATGGAATTTATTTGGGGGTGAAGGGGGAGTTTTATTACATTGCACCACCTTCCCACCTCTGTCAGAATTAAATCCTGGCCAGGAAGGCCTATGGTTGACATTTTCACCTGTTACCATGGACGACAGCTGCTTCTCTGTGGGTAGCCTGATCAAAGGCCTGGACATCAGGCAGAGATTTGTCAACTGGGAGCCATGCCACTGCCCTCCTCTCCTTGCAACCACAACTGGAGAAGCCTCTGGACCTTCTGAGATCCTGGGACTCTGGAACAGGAAGGTAAATGGTGTACTTGTTGGAGATGCAATGGCCTAGTGGTATTACCACTGGAATATTAATGCAAAGACCCAGATAATATTCTGGGAATCCAGGTTTGAATCCCACCATGGCAGATGATGGAATTTGCAATTGATAGAAAAAAATCTGGAATTGAGAGTCTGATGATGACTATTAAACCATTGTTGATTGTCAGGAAAAAAATTAATCTACTTCATTAATGACCTTTAGGGAAAGACTCTTTACCTGGTCTGGTCTACAGGTGACTCCTGACCCACAGCAATGTTGTTGACTCTCTGCTAGGGATGGGCAATGAATACTAGCCTAGCCAGTGAAGCCAACAACTAAATCATGACCTCTGGCCAACAGATCTCACTAGGTGGGACCTCTGCCTTGTGCACTTGAGTCCAGGGGAAGATACACTGGTAGCCATACCATTGAATTGTGATTTGGGTGAGTATTTCACTGTTGTCTAGCCAAGTTACAAGACCTTTGACACTTCAAGCAGATCCTGCTCTTCAGTCCAATAATGAAATAGAGTAACTTCCCTCCCATGACCTCAATCTAACCTGTTGGTCCTCATCTTAATATTTGGCTGAATTATGCCTGCAATTTTTCTGAGTTACTAGGTAGACGCTGTTCTTGCGTCCTCTTTCACCCTCTGTAAACTTGACCTCATCATAATTACTGCCCACATCCTGACAGACACTAAGGATGAAATTTCCCATTTTTTGATTCCATCCAATCAAAGGTTGAAATCTTGAGAACATAGGAGTGCCACAGAGGAAGCCACAGATGCTGGGACATAATTTCCTAGATCCCCAGAGAGAGGATTGGCACCAAGATGGTAGTCATTATTTGAAGGTGTGGGTGAGTTTTCGGGGCTCATGGAGAGGGAGATGAGATGTGTCCTAAGTGAGGACAAGGGAGATGGCTTTCAAAGCTTACAAATCTGCCCCACATCCATTCTCTCGCTCTCGCACTATTAAGCACAGATCAAGAGACTGTCCACCCACCCAACCACACAAACTGATAATCAACCCACACATAGATTACAGTTGGGTAGGGAAACTGTTTCTTGTCCTGGTGGTTGAGTAAATTGACCAATTAAGGGACTTAATTAGTAGTGGCAGGGCAGCAAGGTCTGCCATTAACCTCATCCAGAACTTAATTTGTGATGTTGTATGAAGAAGGTGGGTATCTCCCCAGTGTCAACCTGCCCCATTATCTGTCTTTTCCTCCCATGTTTCCTGCCATTTTCTCAGGAGGGGAAAAGTCTGTCGTCATAAATCTCAACCACCTCCTCGTCATCTATGTGAACCCAGATCTAGTGACAGTTATAGAGGTATAGAGATATACAGCAAGGAGACAGACCTTTCAGTCCAGCTCATCCATTCCGACCAGGTATCTTAAATAAATCTAGTCCCATTTGCCAGCATTTGGCCCATATCCCTTTAAACCCTTTCTATTCATGTACCCATCCAGATCCCTTTTGAATGTTGTAATTGTACCAGCCTCCACCATTTCCTCTGGCAGCTCATTCCATATGCATGCCAATTTTGCATCAAAATTTTGCCTCTTACTTCCCTTTTAAATATTTTGCTTCTCACCTTAAACCTATGTCCTCTTGTTTTTGACTCTCCCACTTCAGGGAAAAGATCTTGTCTATTCACCCTATCCACGCCCCTCATGACTTTATAAACCTCCATTAGGTCACCCCTCAGTCGCCGACACTCCAGGGAAAATAGCTCCAGCCTATTCAGCCTCTCCCTGTAGCTCAGACCCTCCAACCCTGGCAACATCCTTGTAAATTTTTTCTGAACCCTGTCAAAATTGTTTGGATTTTATTGAAATAAAACAAAATATTGATGTTTCAGTAAATTAAAGTACTGTCTTTTCTCAAAGTTGTTGCTTACAACAGGGACGTGGAAAAAGGGATGGAAGCCAGGAGATTGCAGCACCTTGTAATCAGAAACTTGCAATCTATAGATAAGCATGCCATAAACTCTACCGACAGAAGGATCTGCCTGAGTTTTTCTTATAAACAGTGCTTGAGAAGACTGAAAGTCTCTGGCCAACCGAGATATGTCATCTAGGAACCAGACCCATAGTCATTTTCCGCCAGAGTAATGGGCTTGTCAGTGCATGTGAAGCAACACTAAATTATTATACATCCATATGTTTTTACGTAGTTTCTAGTGTCATTAATCATAGTTGACCAATAAACATTCTAATGATGCATTACACAGGAAAAGAATGTTGTGTTCAGACATCTTTGTGACTTAGCAAAACAAAAAGGAGGGCTGCCAAGTCCTACAGTCCCTGTAGACGTCAATAACATATTAAGAACCATTGCCATGACCACTCCCATCAACCTAGCAGGATCATTTCTCCCCACCAGGACAGGTCAAAACTTCCAGAGTCCTTCAACAATCATTCTGCTGCTTTAGTTTTCCAGATCTGAATATTAACAGGGTGCACCACAGTAACTTGCCATTTCCTATATCTTCAAGAGTTCGCCTGGTTTATTCCCTTCAATTTTCATGGAAATCAAACTCCTCAGGTTGTTAGTACATAACAGTTCACTGGCTCCTCCAAACCCTTTGGCTCTGTATCTCAAACAGCAGCTGACCTTTTTCTGAGTGTGATTGTGAAAAGGTGTTAAAATTGAAGCTGGACATGTCAATAGTTTTCTATTTGGTTCTTTCTCCCCATGGCAACCTGATTACTGGACTGTGTCCACACTGGGGTTATTTATCATGACTTCACCGTCCCCCTTTTCAAAATGTTAAAATTCAGTTAAAAGGGACATTTTGAAACATTGCTGCTTACAAATTTCAGCATTCTTGCCTCAAGCAATTTCTTTCGTATGGCTTGATTTTCACAAGTTTAGGGTGATATTCATGTCACTGGTGTAGCTATTAAGGCTATACCTGAAAAGGCTAATAATTTCATATGCAGTTTAATTTACGAAATGTGCTGGAAGTAATCATATTCTAAGTGTTAGTGTACTTTACCAACTTAAGCAATCATGATTATTTTATTCTTGGGTAAACTGAAGCTGCTGTATTGTTCAGCCAGGGCAAACAGACAGTGGACAGCATATTCACTTCAGGGCAAGAACTGCTTTTTGTCATTTTACAAAGGCCAAAAGAGCATTGCCTGAATAGTACTTGAGCAACCTAAGGACTGCAGTAGTTCAAGAAGGCAGCTCAGCACTACCTTCTTTAGGGTAATGGGATTGGCAATAAATGCAGGCCTATCCAGTGAACCCACATCACACTTATGACAGAAAGATGCTTGGTATTTTTGAGAGCCCTTTCCATTGTCTGGATCAGTTAAGGCACCCTGTAGTATCATTCATAACGGTTCAGGAATTGCTGTATCCTTCATTATTTGGCCATATTACAAAGGGATTGAGCCCTCCAAGCACAGAAAGAAAACAGGAAGAAAGGGCTGGAGACTAATTTCTTGATCAAGAAGTAGATGCTCAGGAGAGAGAAACTGGTGCACACACTACCAGGTGAGGAATGGTCAGCAAATCTTTCTACTAGAAGTAATAAACCCCCATCAACAAAAATCAAGAGCGTTCCAAATAATGCTTGTCTTTTTTTCAGATGACTATGACCAGTTCTGTGATGCCACTGACATGTCTGAGGAAGAGGAAATTTCCAAAACATGAATCGCTGTGTAGGAAATATAATATGAGCCTTTAGTTCTGATGATGCACCAAATGCACTGAATTATCAAGTATTTATATATTTATTTCGTTGTGTCCCTTCATTTTGCTGTATTGCACCATTATCACTACTACAACTACTACTTTTCTTACAGTGCTTGAGTCTAACTTTTCATTTCTAAGTGGCCTCACTGCCAAGACGGTGGTTATGAGTAAAAATATACTAATGGAGCTCTAGTAGACTTTTTGTTCAGTGATATCCTTGTAAGGAACTGCTTTGGTGTTTTGTTACTTGAAGGTTGAATGTCTACCAGGAGGCCCAGGCCACTTGCTCCATCCTGTGCCACATTTTAAGTCATTTAAGACTATGAACAGTGATATTATTATCCGCAGTCATTCATTAAAGACCCAAAGCATTCAGCATTAGCTCGTGCATGAAAGCAGGCTATTATTTCCGAAAGCCTTTTCTAGCGTGTTTTTAGGGTCATTTCTGGAAACTGCCATTGTTAGTTTTATACTAATTTTGTTCAATTGTATATAGATTATGGGCATTAACTGGGGATTTACATGTATTTTTCTGAATAGAAAATACTTAAACGATGGTAGTGGGATTAGTTGCAAGTTTGCAAATTTTATGGCTGTAAACATATGCTTATAAAGTGCATAAAGATTGTCTCCATTTCTAGCATTTATAACCTGGTTTTCTTTACAACAATCAATGCTACCAATCCAGAACACAATTTCTTGACACTTTTAAGGTGCAGCTATCTCCTGCAGTTTAAAAGTGTCAAGAAATTATATTCTGGATTGGTAGTTCTGGTTATTATCTCTTAGAAAATTGCCAATGCTCATCATTATGCTCTTCATAGTGTGCAGATATAATTTATGAAACCTTTCACCCTATGCACCATCTAAAATGCACAAGAGGAGATTGTTTCTACTGCTTGAATACAAGACCTATGTTTCCTAAAGACTCTGTTCCTGCTTCTCAGCCTAGAAAGTTATTACTGTTCTTAATGGGAAAGGATGTGTTTCTCTTCCAGATTCTCATGCCTACTCGCACTGTGTGATTCATCTTGTTGTATACATTACCAGTGAGCGTATCTGGACCAGTGAAGCTGAGAGACTGCTCTTCAGCTCTTGTTTTCTGTGAAGATTCAGCATTATGAGGAACACTTGGACTATATTTTGGGATGCAATAAATTTCAAATTAGAAAGCTTGAAAGGGGAGCTTTCAAGTAATCAGAATGTCTAAAGGCAGGAAGAACGGATCAATCCCATTACGAACCTAAACCTGACAACTATTCTCCAACTTTGTGGACAATAGTCTGAATGGAGTATTGCATATACAGAAGAGTTATAATGTTGATGTAAATCAGTTTCACTTGTCACCCATTTATTAGCTAGATGCAACCTAAATCTGCGATCTGAGTGTGACCTGACATCAGTGAAGCAGAGCTGGACCGGCTGGAAGAATAAGTAATATTCAACTTTGCTCCAGATTTAGTTTGGAGCATCACTTCAATTACTAAATAATCAAATTCTAAGAGTGCCAACGACCTTAAGCTGTGTCATTCAAAACAGTAACTTTTGAGTTTGATATGCTGACATTTTAAATTGAAAAAGGAATAATCTCAATATAGAAATCTAGAATAAGTGTACAAACCTGCAGTGAAAAGAGACGACATACCTTTCACGATCTACCATGGATTTACCAGTTACTACAATACTCAGTGGTATACAAACAGTCAGCAGATGGATGTCTGTTCCACAGTTATCCAGAGATCATTCCTTATATACAGCAGAATGAATCAAAGTGACTTCTTTCTTCTGTTTTTCCCAACTTAACCCATTATGCATTTACACTGATTGTGAGCATATTATCATAGTGACGTGATTGTTGAGCATCAGTTTGTTACTATGAAGATTATACGATTGAGCATATGTCCATTGCCATAGTAACTCTTATGAATGAATTATGGTCTATTGCCTTGGTAACAGTTATGAATGAGCAGTGGCTCGTTGCGAAGGATATGGTCCATTGCTGTCAAGATGGTGTGAATAAGAAAACATCCAGTGGCATGATTCCATTGGTTTCAAGAATTCATACATGAGAAAGCTTTGAAGTCATTAATCATATATAAAATTTATTTTAGAAGTCTGACCCAAGATGCAGAGTTTTATAACTTGAAAAAATTAAAGATCAATGTAAAGTGTTATTCTCATAGCGAGAAAGAACCATTTCAATTTCAGCTAGAACTGAAGTTTTATCTCTCTATCTATGTATTCATATTACTTTGGATACTTCGGGCTGGGGATGAGAGAGGAGACAAACAAGCAGCATTTTTTAGGTGATTTATGATCTTGATAATAAGTATGTGTAATATATTAAAGCCTGGTGTCTCAGGATCATGAATGGCCCAAGGTCAATGAATAGCAAAGACAGGTGAGTTGGAATTAATTAGACATGTTGCCTCAAGGTAGTGAGAAGTCAAAACATCCAGGGATCTTGATGCTCCTGATTGAAACATGTGCATGTCAGATAGCAATAGGATTGGGTTCTACTAACAACTAAACAATCTCAAATACATAGAGCTGTAACTAGATAATGGTGGAAAGCGCACTCAAGGAGATGTACCATGATTTGAGTGGGACTATTAGAGCAAGCTAGGAAAAGTTTACAGACAGATGCAGATGTGACAGTTATAGTGGAATATGGAACACTCTGTGAGTGCAAACCAGTTGTATGCTGTTCAAAAAGTTACACGCTAAACTGCCTAAGGGAGACGACTAGAATTGCAGCGCTATTGTATAGGCTTCTTTTGTAGGTGTACTGCAGTGCATATACAATCTGAGGAGTTGATAGATCTTGTGTTGAAGCCAATAGAATATAAATCTTTGTACTGTTACTTTTTATAGCTTGTCACAAGAATTGAAACTTGTTGATGTATACTGTAAATAGATACTAAAATACACATGAATTTTACACTACATTTGTAATATTGTTCACTACAAAACGAAGTCAAACAGAATTGTGGATAACAGTACACCCCTACCCAATCAGTTCAATGCACTCAATGCTTGCTTTGAACAGCAGGTCAGTGCAACGATATCACTTGTCCCATCAGTCTCGGATGCAACTGTACCCTTGGTCACTGCTGCAGATGTTAGATCGGCCTTCTTAAGGGTGAACCCCTGGAAAGAGACCGGCCCAGTTGGAGCGCCCAACAATGCATTCAGATCCTGTGGGGACCAGCTGACAGGAGTATTTGCAGACATCCTCAACCTCTCCTTACTATAATCCAAAGTCCTCACCAGCTTTAAGAAGACCACCACCATCATCCCAGTGCCAAATCAAAACCATGCAGCATGCCTCACTGACTACCGCTTGGTTGTTCTGACATCCATAATTATGAATTGCTTTGAAAGGTTGGTCATGGCTCACATCAACTCAACCCTCCCAAATTGCCTTAATCCCTTGCAATTCGCCAACCGGTGCAGCAGGTCCACGGCAGATGCCAACCCACTGGCCCTACACATCCCTGTAACTTCTAGATAACAAGGATACTCACATCAGGTTCCTACTTATTGTCTACAGCTCTGCTTTCAACACTATAATTCCAGACAAACCCATCTCCAAACTCTGGACCTAGGCCTCCACACCCTCTCTGTAACTGGATTCTCAACTTCCTGACCAACAGACCACAGTCAGTAAGGATAGGCAACAACACCTCCTCCACGATAATCCTTAACACTGGTGCCCCACCAGGTTGTGTGCTCAGCCGCGTACCAAACCCCTTATACACACACAACTGTGTGGCCAAATTCTGTTCCAACAGCATTTACAAGTTTGCTGATGACACCACCATTGCAGGTTGGATCTCAACCAATAATGAAACAGAATATAGGAAAGAGATTGAGTGCTTAGCGGCATGGTGTAAAAACAACAATCTCTTCAATAATGTCAGCAAAATGATGGAGCTGGTCATTTACTTCAGGAAGCAGCGTGAGGACACACCCCTGTCTGCATCAATGGTGGAGATGGTCAAGAACGTCAAGTTCCTGGGAGTGACAATCACCAACAATCTATCCTGGTCCACCCACGTTGACACTATGGTCAAGAAGGCATGGCAATGCCTCTGCTTCTTCAAGAGGCTAAGAAAATTCAGCATACCCATAAAGACTCTTACAAATTTTTATTGATGCACCATAGAAAGCATCCTATCTGAATGCATCACAGCATGGTATGGCAACTGCTCTTCCCAAGACTGAAAGAAATATAGAGGGTTGTGAACACAGCCCAGTCCATTACGCAAAGCAGCCTCCCATTCATTGAACAATAACAGAAGTTGCTGGAAACTCAGCAGGTCTGGCAGCATCTGGGAAGAAAAAATCAGAGTTAACGTTTCGGGTCTAGTGACCCTTCCTCAGAACTCCCATTCATTGACTTCATCTGTACTTCCCACTGCATTGGGAAAACAACCAACATAATCATAGACCCCTTCCACACCAGTTATTCTCTCTTCCACCTCCTTCCAACAGGGAGAAAGTATAAAAGTTTGTATATATGTATGGATAGATTCAAGAGCAGCTTCTTACCAACTGTTATCAGACTTTTGAATGGACCTCTTTAATGCTAATGTTGATCTCTCTCTGCACCTTCTCAGCAACTGTAGCATTGTATCCTGCACTCTATCCTGTTACCCTGATGCACTTTATAGTATGATCTGTCTGTAAAGCACCTAAGACAACACTTTTCACTGTACCTCAGCACACCTGACAGGAAGGGAGGCAATGGCCTAATGTTGGGCGGTGATGGCCTAATGGTATTGTTGCTGGACTGTTAATCCAGAGACCCAGATAATGTTCTGGGGACCTGGGTTCGAATCCTGGAATGGCAGATGGTGGAATTTGAATTCAGTAAATATCTGGAATTAAGAATCTAATGATGACTGTGAATCCATTCTCAATTGTTGGAAAAACCCAACTGGTTCACTAATGTCCTTTAGGGAAGGAAACTGCCATCCTTACCTGGTCTGGCCTACATGTGACTGCAGACCCACAGCAATGCGGTTGACTCTGAACTGCCCTCTGGGTAATTAGGGATGGGCAATAAATGCTGCCGAGCCAGTGATGCCCTCATCCCGTGAATGAATAAAGAAACTAAAATAAATCAAATCATTGTCTTGCATCCTTACATAAAAATGTTATACAGTGCCATGTGGATAAAAGACTAATTGTCTTATCCATACCCAAAGTTTAAATGGATTTTGTATTTTGATTTCTGTTCATGTGTTGCTCATGTCATTTCAAACATGTTCGACATTACTTTAACTACTGCCTGTTGTTGACAATTCCCCAACTTGGTATCGGTACTGTTGTTGGTCCACGGAAAATAATCTTCAAGAACTATCTTTCTCTTATAGGTACTTGTGAACCTCCCATGGCACTACTCACTGCTAGGACTGTTTGGTGGCTAATTGCTGCTGATAAACAAACTAGCAGATGATAATTTTCTGGCCAGGAAATTCAACAGAAAATAACTGCACTTATTCAAAAAATTAATTTTTGTCTCCTGAAATGCATTCCATGCTTTTGATATAGAATAGATGTTAGCCATTTAAAGAGAGTGCAGGAACAGAGACACCTGGGGGTTCACATGGATAATGTTTTTGCAGATCAACTTGTTATAAGATTATTAAAACGTATTACAGAATCCATGGCTTTATAAAAAGAGGCATATAGAACAAAAGCAATGAAATTATGACAAATGTTTGTAAATCACTGGTTAGCCTCAGCTAGAGTATTGTGTACAACTCTAGACACAACACTTCAGGAACAAAAGTTGTCAAGACCTTAGCGAAGCTACATAATGGATCATAGAATGGTTACAACACTGAAGGAGTCATTCTGCATGTTATTGCCAGAGATAACTTTCTGAAGGAGCAATTAGCCTTGTGCCACATCTCCTGCGTATTCTTCCTTTTCAGGATAGCAGTGCAATTTTGTGTAGAATGCCTTGATTAACCCTACCTCCACCACACTCTTGGGTGTGCAGTCTAGATCCTAATTGCATGCTGCATGAAAATGTTTTCCCTAATGTCACCAATGGCAGTAAGACTGTTCCCTTCTGTTTTTGGCCTTCCCACTGATATGTACAGTTTTACCCTGTCTACTTTATTCAGTTCCTACATGATTTTGAATCTCTTTTCGGCCTTCTTTTCTCCAAGACAAACAGTTCCAACTTCTCCAGTCTATCTGCATACCTGAAGTTTCACATCCTCAGAAGTATTCTCATTGTTTATCTAGGGGCAAGGAACTTGAGCTGTGTGTATGGACTTGAGAAGAATGTGTTGTTCTTATCAGAGTTATCACTACCTTTTCCTATGTATAAAGCATTTACCAGGGAATTGATGATGTGATGGGTTAGATACTTCTTTCCAGCTCAAGGTTAAATCTAACACAAAATTATGGCATGAAAATATTGACTTCCTGCTTGCCAAATTCCAGTTCTTAGTGGTTGCAGCATTGTGTCTAATTTAACTCTAATTGGCACTGAATTTGCATCAAGGTAAAATCATGGATTAACGTTGTGAAAGAAGGCAAGCTAACTTTGGAAGTCCTATAATTATGTTGTTGACTTAAGCCATAGCAACAGACTTAAGTCTTTGGCACACGATAGTGTCCCTTCTCTGACCCAGAAAGTCTAGATTCAAGTCCTGCCTGCTATAGAGATGTGTCAAAACATGTCTGAACAGATTGGTTCAAAGAAAACTTAATATTCTGTTTCCAGACAAGCGCATGCCTGGGGGCTATTGTGGCACTGTGGAAATATTCATATTAATGAACCAAGACCTGTCGTGAACGTGTGTCATAGCGTGTCTAGATAGGTTAATTGAACATAATTTAAAACCATGGAAAGAGTAAGACTTTCATAGAATCCCTACAGTGTGGAAACAGGCCCTTCGGCCCAAAAAGTCTACACTGACTCTTGGAAGACCCCACCCAGACCCATCCCCTTATAACCCACGTAAACACTACGAGTAATTAAGTATGGCCAATCCACCTAACCTGCACATCTTTGGACTGTGGGAGGAAATCCACACAGACACGGGGAGAACATGCAAACTCCACACAGACAGTCACCTGAGGGTGGAATCGAACCCAGGTCCCTGGCACTGTGAGACGGCAGTGCTAACCACTGGGCCACCATGTCGCTATATTTTAACCTGGTACAGCAGAAGTCAAAATAGATTTTTTTCAAGATTTTTGTTCATGCAGCTACTTTTTGTGCACCCCTAGCCTTGCTTGCAGACTCCTGCACCCCCAGCCTTGCCTGCAGAGTGACTGATCCCCATCCCATACCCTATTACCCTGTAAAGGGAGGTAACATCAGTGTTGCAGCGTCAGGAAAAATATCTTCCCGAAGGCAACAGCACGCTCCCCTGCTCGCTGTTCCTCTGATCACTCCTGCAGTTGCTGCTGCTCAGCTCACAGCGAGTCTGTCAGCAGCATGTATTGGGCGAGAAACACCCTTTGATTGGAGAAATAGCTCCTCTGAAACTGTCTCTGTTCTGTGCAAGTGATTATAACGAGGTCAGCCAGGTGAACCTCATAGCATATGACTACCTTGATTGGAGCTGTTAATCTGGTCCAATCAGGGAGTCCTGGCTGACAGATTAAACAGGAGTATCAAAGGTTCTGTTTATTGTGAGAGAACTAGCTCTGAGCTAGCTGTATTGGTGTCAAGGCCTCTCCACGTGTATATAAAGGATGGCTTGGTGATGGGATATCAGCCTCTGTGATGTTATTTCAGTGGCAACACGAGAAAAACACGTGCTGAAAGAAACTCGCAGACAAAAGTTGTCTTTGAGTTGAGCTAAGCATTTCTGGCATCATACCATTATTTGGGAAGCTAGACTTGTTCAATCCTGCTGTCAAAGACTGGGCCCAGTATGTGGAAAGAATGTGTTTTTTTTATGGGCAAATGACGTTGGGACAGATGAAAAGCAACAAATAGTCCTCCTGACAGCTTCTAGACCCTCAGCATTTTCAGTTATTAGGAACCTAACTTTCCCTGAGGCACAAGATACTAAAATCTTTCAAGAGTTGATGGATTTAGTTAAGGAAAATTACAACCTCAAGCTTCCTCTAATTGTGAGATGCTATTGACAACCTGTAGCTGGATTTTTAACTAAGTTAAAATGATTGGCAGAGGCATGTGACTTGGTTTAACCTTTAATAAGATGCTGAAAAACTGTTTGGAACCATTGCAAAAGCGCCTGCTAGCTGAAGCCCAACTGAACGTCAAACAAGCACTACAACTGGCTTTGTCATTGGGAAATTCAACAAGTGGAGCATATGAGTTGCTGCACCTCATCAGTCCGACTGAGCTTGGAGAACACTAAATTGAGTGCAGTCAATTGCATAGCCTCACTCAGGACATTCTCTAAACAGAGGGTCTCTAGGTCAGTCAATGGTAAAACCTCAAAACGAAACGAAGCCTTGGCCAAACTGTTAAAATTTTCTTCAGGATTCGGGCTGGCAAGCCATTATAGTTGCTGCCAGAATGTGGGCACAAGATAGCTAAAGAGTCCCACTATACCTAAACTGAGTAAGAGAACTCATAGGCCGGTATCTAGGAGAGTGCACATGCTGGAAAGTCCACCTGCAGCTGGTTTGGAGCAGTTAAATTGCTTAGTAAATCCCAAATCTGAGCCAATCAAAATAAATGTCTGGTTAAATGGTCACCTGAAGGTTGAAAATGGCACACAACCTGTGTTTAACAAAATTCGGTCTGGACTCCAACCCTTACGTTTGCACACAACGTCAGCTAGACTGAGAACCTATACTGGGCACCCTTTACAGATTAATGGTACAGCTTCACTTCTGGCCTTTTATGAGAAGCAGTTGGTTCAGTTACTACTGATTGTGGTAGAAGACTTGGGCCCAAACTTGATGGGGTGAAATTGTTTCAGGAAGTTGAATCTAGATTGGCTCAACATTTCTTGATTAGAAAATGGCTGTCTGAGTGAAGTCCTAATTATATACCTGGAGGATTTTCAGGAAGGTCTAGGGACTATCAAAGGAACCAAGGGCACCTTGCATAATGATCAGGAAACAATTCCATGAATCTGCAAGGCCCACCCAGTGCAATTTGCCGTAGAGGCCGGTATCAGAAGGCTAGAAAGCAAAGGAATCATTAAACCTGTCTAGTTTGTGGAATGGGCAGCACCAGATGTACCGATTGTGAAGCCCGATGGGTTGGTTCGCCTTTGTGAGGATATTAAACAAATGGTAAACCACTTTTCCCTGTTGAATAAACAGCCATCATCTTGTGAAGTGTTGGCATACTATGATCCCAAGCAAGATCTGGTATTGACATGTAGATGCCTCCCCATACAGCACGGGGTAGTATTAGCTCATAGGTGGTCCAATGGAGAGGAATACCTAATAGTCTATTTATTGAGGTCTTTGGCTAATGCAGAGTGTAAAGACACCCTGATAGAGAAGGGAGATTTGGCAGCCTTATTTAGAGTCAGGAAGTTCCACCAATATCTTTATGGATGTAAATTTGTAATAATAACAGACCACAAACCCCTACTAGGTCTACTTAAAGAGGTCAAAGCAGTGCTACCCACAGCTTCAGGCCGAATTAATCGGTGGTCTCTAATATTGAGTGCATATAATTGCAAGTTGGAACACCATCTAGGACGCCAAGGAACAAATGCGGATGCATTCAGCCACCTTCCGCTGGCAGATATACCACTGGTGGTCCCGCCACTGGAAGGGTCCATAATGATTTTAAATGTTCTGGACACACTTCCAGTCACAGCTGACAATATCAGACTTTGGATGCAAAACTGAAACAGCTGGTCGTGATGGGGAACCAAAGCGACGTCACAACCAAAACTGAAACACGTTTGGACCCAGAAAGACCAGATCACAGTAGAGGATGGCGTATTGTTACGGAAAGCAAGAGTGATTGTTTTGAGCAAAGATACTGGCTGCACTCCACCAGGGTCATCCAGGAGTTTCCAAAATGAAGATGTTGGCGAGAAGTTATGTTTGGTGGCCAGGATTGGATGCAGACATAGCTGCACGGATGAGACAGTTCCCAAAGTGCCAACAAGGACAAAAATTACTGCCAGCAACCCCCACCCCCCGAACAGATTCGTGGGAATGGCGGGTAAACCCTGGACTCGATTACACGCCAACTATGCAGGTCCTAGTCATTGTACTTGCCCACCCAAAAATGGCTGGATGTGCACAGAGTCCATTCATCAAACACGTGGATAGTGATAGAAAAACTGCACGCATCTTTTGTAATACATGGACTCCTGGAAGTGTTGGTCACATATCATTTACTAGCAGGGAATTTGAGTTATTTCCTGAAGTCCAATGGTGTTTGTCATATAAGGACAGTTCCATACCATCCATCACCCAATGGTTTGGCGGAAAGAGCAGTCCAAATGAAACAGCCTGCAAGTTCACTAGATACCAAACTGTCCTGGTTCCTATTTGACTATAGGACCACCCCTCATGCAACTACAGGGATATGTCCAGTAGAGTTGCTAATGGAGAGAAGACTCTGCACTACGTTAAATCAAATCTCCCTGGACCTTGGGTAGGAATGTGAAATGGCATCAGGAATGCCAATGCTGGAGAGAAGATTCTGCTAAGCAAGAGAGACAGCTAACTTAAGGGTATGAAGTTTGGTGAAGGAACCACAGAATGGCCCTGTTTGTGTAAGCGGCACATTCAGCGTGAGGTCAGGCCCAGTGACATATACAGTTCAGATAGGTGCGATGATCTTGAACAAGCACATGGACTATATGAAAGCTGCAAACTCACAAACTATGTGGAAGAAAATGTGCCGGGCTCCTCAACTACCTTTCCGACTGTTCCGGAGTCTTTCGGTTCTCCCTCTGCGTCAAACATTGAAGATACCTTGGAATCTGAGATAGACACGGCGCATGTCGCCACCTCGATGCCTTTGCTACTTGAAGAGGAGAATTAATTTCTCCCAAGGTGCTCCGAGCGGAAGAGATGAGCTACTATGCGTTGCCCATATCAGAGGTAGAGTTAGAGGAGCCTGACCTGGTGCTAAAATGCCCCAGGCGGAGCTACAACAAATGAACTGGCCTATGTCCTTGGACTCAGAGCGGAAGCAATGTAGTGATTGTAATGAGGTCACCTAGGTGAACCTCATAAGATATGATTTCCTTGATTGGGGCTGTTAATCTGCTCCAAACAGGCTGTCCCACCTGACAGATATAAACTGGAGTGTCAGAGGTTCTGTTCACTCTTAAAGCTGGCTCTGAGGGAGCTGGATCAGTGTCAAAGAATCTCTGTGTGTAAACAAAGTATGATGGATACCAGCCGCAGTGGAGTTATTTCCTCACCTCACTTATAGTTATAGATGATGCAATATTTCTGCTAGGGGTCTCGTAATTTCCTCCCTTACTTCCCACAATGTTCCGGGATACAATATATCAGGTCCTGGCGATTTATCCAATTTTATATTCTCTTGGACCTCCTGAACTTCCTCTTCTGTAATGTGAACTGTTTTAAAACATCAAAGTTTATTTCTCTGCATTGTGAAATACAATATGGGAAAATATGAGGTTATGCACTTCGGTGGGAAGAATAGAGGTGCGGAGTATTTTCTAAGTGGGGAAATGCTTCGGAAATCTGAAGCACAAAGTAACTTGGGAGTCCTGGTTCAGGATTCTCATCAGGATAACGTGCAGGTTCAGTTGGCAGCTGAATGCAGTGTTAGTATTCATTTTTAGAGGGCTAGAATACAAGAGCAAAGATGTACTTCTCAGGCTGTATAAGCCTCTGGTCAAACGACGTTTGTAATAATGTGAGCAGATTCAGGCCCCGCATCTAAGGAATGATGTCCTGATGTTGGAAGATGTCCAGAGGATGTTTACAAGAATGGCCCCAGGGATGAAGGGCTTGTCACAGGAGCAGTTGAAGACTCTGGGTCTGTACTTGATGGAGATTAGACGTTTGTGGAAGATCTCATTAACACTTACAGAATATTGAGAGGCGTGGATAGAGTGGACATAGAGAAGATGCTTCCAATAATAGGAGAGACTAGGACCCGAGGACACAGCCTCAGAGTGAAGGGACAACCCTTTAAAACTGAGGTGAGGAGGAATTTCTTCAGCCAGAGGGTGATGAATCTGTGGTACTCATTGCCTAGAGGCTGTGGGAGCCCAGTCATTGAGTGTATTTTAGTTAGAGATAGATAGGTTCTTGATTTGGGAATCAAGGGATGGGGAGAGAAGGTGAGAGCATGGGCTTGAGAAACATATCAGCGATGATCGAATGGGCTGAGTGGTCTAATTCTGCTTCTATATCTTATGGTCTTATGAAGTGGAAGAATATGTTGAGACAGAATTAAAGATGCTCTACCATGCATTTAAACCACAACGTACTTCATCTGGGATGCTTGGTGCTGATGCCTGACGATCAAAAGCATTGTGTCTCATATAATCATATTTTTCCCCTTGATATACATGAAATTACTACAATACTGTCAAAACCGACCATAATTTGTTTCTGTGCTATATCATTATTTTGCATGTGTTTGTTAAAACCGTTAACTTTTTCCATGCTGTTGTTCACACACACTTTGAGACGAACTCTTCTCAGCAACCAGTTTGCACTAATACACAAAGCACTATGGATGCTGGAAATCTGAAATAATAACAAAAATATTGAAATACTCAGCTGGTCAGGCAGCCTCTGTGAGGAGATACAGGCTAAGTGTTTCAAGTCGATGATCTTTCATCATTAGATATTGATTCTGTTTCCCTCCGCAAGCGCTGAATTCACACCTGCTGAATTTTTCCACTTTATTTGTTCTTATTATTGCACCAATAATGGCTTCAGTCTCTGTTGTGGTGAGGTAACTGTTTATTGATTGGGTGAAAAGGATATTTTATTCAACCGAGGCAAAATGAATGTGAGCTCTTATTAAAATTAACATGGTGCAGCAGGGAATACAATTGCCATGGTGATTGCCTCTTAATAAAATTAACATTATGCAGTAACTGAGCTGTGTTGTCAGCAAAATACCATTTTACTTCAGTATGTGAATGGTTCTGTTCTTGCTCTTGGCTGTATTTGTCAAACGATGCAGTTTTGCAGGTTATTCTGCCCATTGTATCTGTTTCAAATGGCTGATTTGCAATGTGCTTTGAAGTCTATTTCCTAGTGACACCATGTGGCTTAGATGGTAGCACATTCACTTCTAACTCATCCTGGTTTCAAGTCCAGTCCAGGACTTGAATACAGAAATCAAGGCTGACTTTATAATTTTCTACAGAGGGACCTTTGGATGGTTTGAGCTACTGTCTTTCAGAGAGTTTAAACCAAGGTTCCATTGGCCAGTTTGTGTCCATGTTAAAGATCTCTTGGCACTGTTTTGAAGAAGAGCAGGGAAGTCATTGCCTGTTTCCTGGCCAATGCTTATTCTTCAATTATGATCACAAAAACCAGATTGTCTGGTCATTTCACATTGCTTCTACATTCATAAATATTGGCAGAATACAGTTGCTGATCTGTGATGCTGATGCAACCAGAACAGAAACATTAGCTGATGTCTGATGCTGAGCTGGACTATTTGAGTATTTGGCAGTTGGTCAGCCCGAAACGTTAACTCTGGCTTGTTTCTTCACAGATGCTGCCCAACCTGCTGGGCTTTTCCAGCAACTTCTGTTTTTGCTCCTGATTTACAGCATTCGCAGTTCTTTCGGTTTTTACCTAGATTAATACTCTGGGGACATGGCTTGAATTAAACCATGGTAGACTGTGAGGTTCAGTTAATAAATCAGGAATTAAAACCTGTCTAATGGCAACCATGAAACTATCATCAATTGATGTAAAAACCCAACCGGTTTACAAATGTCCTTGAGAGAAGGAAAATCTGCCTTCCTTACCTAGTCTGCCCTACATGTGACTTTAATCCACAGCAGAGTGGTTGACTCTTAACTGCCCTCTGGAATGACATAGGAAGTCACTCAATTGGATGAAACCTCTACAAAGCAACAATGACACACACTGCTGATGACCCTGAAAAGTGTCATGAAACATCTTGGGGCTTGTGTCAAAATTGAGGGAGCTGTCCCACAGACTAGTCAAGCAACAGCCTGACACCATTAAAAAAAGTGAGAGCGAGGGTTGGGGGGCGGGTGGGATGAGATTTGATCATAAGGGAAAAAGTTTTGTGTTTGTTAAAATTATTAACTTTTTATATCCTGTCATTGGCAACACATTGAAATGAGCTCTTTTCAACAGTTTGCAAAACAGGATGGATGCTGTACATTTGAAATAGGAACAAAAACATAGAAATGCGCAATTGGTCAGGCAGCCTTTGAGAAGAGACACAGAATAAATGTTTCAAGTCAATGATCAATGTTTGTTGTAGGTAAAATGTTACCAAGTGTAATTCTGTAGTGAGTGAGTCAGACACAGCTTTATTAAGGAAAGCTTTTGGGAGAAGCAGGGACCTCAAAAGGGCCTCACCAAACTTCTCAGCTATTACAGACGATTTCAAAGCTTATGTACATTTGCTGTTACTCGCCACCCTCCCCCCAAGTCATGTACACAGTTCCTTAATCTGTTCCAGGCGTCTCACAACGTGGGTGAAGGTTAGCGCTGCTGTTGTTTTTCGCGCGCAGGATCTTGCTGTTTCAACGGATGTTTCCTCCCCAGGTTCGGTCTAAAGGTCCACTTCCTTATCAGAGTTAACAAGGCGTGGGGCTGGATGAACACAGCAGGCCAAGCAGCATCATAGGAGCAGGAAATCTTGACGTTTCGGGCCTAGACCCTTCATCAGAAATCAGCGCTCAACAGCCTTGTCGGTGTGCACACTTGCACCTGACATAATTCTCGCAGTTAAAATTTTACAGCACTAATTAAAGACGGTCATAACAACACAGCAAGAAATAACGATTATACTCAGTATAATCAAAGCATGTAGTAGGTATGTCCCCCAAGATCCACCTAGGAACCATTCGAGCCAACAGTCCCCTTTCTTGGGCCCTGCCTGAATTCATCAAGCTGCTTTCTTATACCGCTAATGTCTTGGGTTATAGGATTCATTCGTAACATGTATTCTACACTTGTCCTTTACTATCGTGCACATTCTGCCCTGCTGGTCTCACTGGTAATCAACGGCATACCGGGTCTGCTGCGCATAGAATCTTAACTCGGCACATTCTTGGTTTATAGCATCCAACCCCTTTGCCGTGCTATTTCCCAGGATAGTCAGTCCACAGATGAGGTAGTTCCTATTCTTGGCACTTATGATTCCCACTGCTCCCCCCAGAGACAGGGCCCTGAGGAACCCGTAGCCAAGTGAGGACCCCAGTGTTACCGGGTCCTTCCAGTCTGCACAGAATTTTTCACTAATGGCTCGGGTCACGATCTTCCTACGGGTGTGTCCTGTCTGGGGGCATGGGACGGTAAGCGGTCCTGTTGTCTCCACTGCAAAGAGGACTGGGAGGGTTGGTGTGGCTGTTGTGAAGGTCCCATTGAGGATGAACACAAAGCCTTTCTTGGCTCGATAGCATTTGATCTCCTGATTATTTTTCTGCATGAACTGTTTGTACAACCAGTTCCTTGGCTGGCTGGAGTTTCCGCCTGACCCCACCAGTTGGTAGGTGTCAAATGGATACATCCAGGTGGCTGAACTAACATGTGTCCTGTTGCACTGTCCACAAATAAACTGTCTACCTGCAGTTACGTTCAGACATCTTTGCTCATTACAAGTGCACGTAAACAGGCCTTTGTTCACTTGGCAATGTTGGCGGGAGCACTGCATCTGCACACAGGAGGCGTTCTTGGGGATTAGAGCGTATGCGCACCCCCATCCCTGTCCTGAGAAGCAGAGCGGGTAACTTAGCGGGTTTGAACATGTTGTGCCGTTCCTTCCCCGAGTTCCTGTACAATTGGAGGACTGTATCCTCTTTGAGTTTATCAGCTGTACACATCTCCCTTGTATACCTCATCGGTATGTACCGGTTTGGCCCACACAGGGTGTGTCTAACGTGTCTGTCACATATAGGTCAAAGGGGGGTCCATCCAGGAGTGGCTACAAACAACGCCTCGACTGATTGGGCAAGTGGGTAGCACACAGTCTGATTACCGTGTAGATGTATGTGGGTCTAGTAAAACAAGTTATCCTCTAATCCCGATACCCCTGCAATCATGACAATACGGAACACTGCGACCACATATATCATCTTAGACATGTTTAAGTTCAGATGGTGAAACTGTATCTTATCACTCTATGTTAACAATGTTCCAAAGGCTATACCACCTGCGTGCAACTTCCGGCGCTCCCGATCAGCTTGCTTAGAGGTCTAGTAGAGAGTCGTTCTGTGAATAAAACATATCATTTTGGATCTCAATTGGTGTCCGCACGTTTTTTAAGTTGGGACCAGTGTTTCCAGACGCCCTTCCCTCGCATATCTATGCAGGCGCAACTGTCTCCACTGGTGATAACTTCATAGGGGCCATTCCATTTGGGGGCAAACCCACGTTTCCCAGATAGGGTCTTTACCATAACCTTGCTACCTGCAATGGGACTTCGGGACAATCCTCTAATTCCCTTTGTTCATCTTGTCCTTCCTGATTGTTTTGTGTTTGTGATTTTGGACCAATTGGTGGGGGCATTTCCCAGGACCCGTTGGACTTCGGCTTTAAAGCGGTTAAAAGCTTCTTCTTGTGCCTGTCTCTCGGCTGTTAATTCTATGGCATGAGTCCACCGTCCACCTCGGTAATCGTGTTTAGCTTGGGCTGTGGCGTCAGCCTATCCAGAACTGTCCCCCGTTAACCGCCATTTATGATGTGGGCAAGCCACTCGGACAAGTTGGTGTATATCTCGTAAGTGTAATTGGTGCCCCACCCAAATAGTGTCTAATTCGGCCCAGAATTTAGCATTTGCACTTCTAGGTTGTAACCTTTCCAGGGACGCCAATATGTGTTATCTTTCCCCTAGCAGTTGGAGCTGCCAGTGTCCCGCCCCCGGTTACTGGGATGAGGTTAACTTCCTCACTCAGCCTCTCCTCTGGGGCAGTGGGCCCTTCCCTGGGATGGTACGGGAGCAAAGGCCCTCACTGACCCTCTGCTAAGAACTGGTTCCTTTTTTCTAGTTCCCTAATTTGTGATTCTAGGCTTCTTTTTCCCTCTGTCCACCTCCTAGCGGAGTCTAATGTTTGCCCTAAAAGGCTGGCCAATTGATGTTCTAAAAGGACTATGGTTTTCTTAGTCTTTCTTCTGTCGTAAGAGCCAGTCTCACTGTTGTTCTAGGGCCTGGGACGGATCCCATCCCCCGTTTTTCATCTGTTTAATGAGTGAATGTCTATCCGTCATATATTGACAGAGATCCTGGGGGTCCCCATTGATCTTCCTTCCCCGCCATGATAAATGATAGGTTTATACTCACGATCTCCCCCGATCTCTCGACTGCGTTTAACCCACCGGCCACATCCTACTTGTGTTTTCCCACCGGCCACGTCTCACTCGGGGTCGTTCCTATTGGAGTCCGGCAATACCTATTGTGGGAGTGATCAAGTCCCCGTATCCCGCTTATTTCAATTTTCTCTCGGCGGACTCACAATATTACACTCTCACGGTCCGTTTGAGTGTCACATCCGAGGTACCTCTTCTGCAGTCTCTACACCCACTTCAGGATCCTGACCTTCGCGTGGGGGATTTCCCCTCTTAACAACAGGTCTAAGGCTGCGTGTTAGAGATGGGTACCTCCTTGTCTGTTTTGCTCAACTCAAACGACAGTCTCACATTCACACTCAACAGATTATTGAATACTGTGGTTCAACTCACTTAACTTGTGTCCGGTATCCTGTCCCGGTATCCGGGCTGTGGCCACGCTGCCTGGGCCGTAGACAGGATCCTGCCGACTACGCCAATTTGTTGTAGGTAAAATATTACCAAGTGTAATTCTGTAGTGAGTGAGTCAGACACAGCTTTATTAAGGAAAGCTTTTGGGAGAAGCAGGGACCTCAAAGGGGCCTCACCAAACTTCTCAGCTATTACAGACGATTTCAAAGCTTATGTACATTTGCTGTTACTCGCCACCCTCCCCCCAAGTCATGTACACAGTTCCTTAATCTGTTCCAGGCGTCTCACAAAGCGGGTGAAGGTTAGCGCTGCTGTTGTTTTTCGCGCGCAGGATCTTGCTGTTTCAGCGGATGTTTCCTCCCCAGGTTCGGTCTAAAGGTCCACTTCCTTATCAGAGATGTTGTGTTGTTAACTCTTTACTTACTCCTTCAATGTTGATTCTATCAAACCACATGTTTTACACATTTGAGGTTGTACATATGATACCAGAGTGGTATGTTGGTGTCCCGCATTAGTGGCACCAATCTTTTCTGCATCACCGAAATGGGCAAATAATAAGCATTGTGGTAGGATCCAGCATTTGCTGGAGAATGCCTTTTCAGCAGCTTAACTGTTCTGGTACTTCTAAGGAGTCCAGTTTCTGGGGCAGATCAAACGTATTGAGCTCTGGGTCTGTCAGGTCTTCAGAAGTTGTTTGATCGATGATACTTGTTGATTCAGTTTCTGCTTTCTGGCAGGACAACTGCACTATTTTTCAGGGTGGGTGTTCCCCACACAGGATACACCCCATGGATTCGCAACACACAGGCCGTTCAAAAATCTATATTACTATCTGACTCTACTTGACACGTCATGCGCTGACTCTTCTGAAACACTAGCACTGAGTCGGTGGATGTTGGTCCATCCAGTAATGATGCCCACATTAATTAGCTGAAGCTGCCTGAGATCTTGTTTTGAAATAAATGGTGAAGGATGTCAGCATTTACATTACTTTTGCTTGACCTGTGCTGGATTGAGAATTGGAACTGTGCATGTTCAGTGGCCTATTGGGCCTTTCTTACTCCAAGACATTTAACTTTAAACATATCAAACTTTGCACTGATCAAGTCTCTGAACTTCTTGGAACAGCCCACCTCAAAGCTAACAGTTTGAGTTTCAAACTGGAGTAATTCTCCCTGTTCCTGTCATTCAGCTTGAGACTCTGATTAGAATAAATGATAAGGACTCTTTTTTGCCCTTAAACCTTTGACAGCATCGGTATGAAAAGGAGTTGAAAATCTAGATGCCAAAGACAGATGATGAGACATGCTTCTGCTTGAAGGTGCGAAAGGCATCTTCAATGGGGATAATCCAGTGCTCAAAAATGATCAGTCAAGTATCTCTTTCATACATCTTTCCCAGTCGCTCCTTCCACATTCTGTGGTACCCTTAGCAAATTGTGAAATGGTTAGCCAACTGTGCACAGTTGCATAATCCTCCTTTAGCTATTCCTCCTCAACTAGACCAAGGAACCATTTCAGGTTGGGCCACTCCTCTACCACTGAGACTTTCTCATCATCTGGAAAAATTGGCAATTCCTTGGTTTGACTCTTAAATCAAACTTAAGGTAAACTCTGACAAGCACGATGAGATGGTCTTGCAAGGGTATCCTTGAATGTCGAACTGATGAGCATGTCATCCGGGTACACTAGGAGGGACTAGAAATTAAGTTGCCAAAAACTTTATCTATCTCACACGTGAAGGTGCCGGGAACATTACAGAGTCCAAAGGCATTCTTGTGTATTTGTAAAGCCCTTCGGTGCCTGTTCAGAATATCATGTTTTCAATGTTTTGTTTCGTGATGGATAGCTGCTTAAAATTGTGGGCCAAACTGAGATTACAGAAATATTTTCCAGCTTTGAGAACTAGCAGTGCTTGCTCAATCTCAGGAAGGTATTAAGCATCCTTATAATTCTTTGCATGAGTGCCTGGTTATTGATGGATCCTTAGTTTTCTATCTTTGGCCCTCTCAAGGATTATGGGAGAGGCATGTGAACACTCACAACCAATGGTATCTCCCTCTGAAGACTGCGGGTAGTCCTGGACTTCCTTCCATTCTTGAGTTGGGATCTGGTAGTTAGGAGTCTTTGCTAGATAGTCACCTTTAGTCACAATCTTGTGGTTCACCAGGTCACAGCTCTCAATTTTATCGGTATCTTTACTGAAAGTTGTGTTGTACTTGATGAGAGTAGAAACAAGCTACCTCCTTTAGGCCTCTTCCAACTCAACATATAGCTTTGAAAAGAAGTTAAAGACGTCGCCTGTAGTCGGTTCATTAACCGTGACGTTGGCTGGTTTAAGGATGCCTGTGGGCATTCTTAGTTGGAGTAAACATATTTGTTGCTGAAATGGGCAAACTGCATGGATACATCAACCTTTGCTCCAACAATGATGAGGCTTTCAGAGTTACACTAAGTGGGAGCTCTACTACATGTGACACTGATGGTCTACCAAAGCTTGACATCAACCAATTGGAGATGGCTGGCATGAGCCTTTAAGAATAATGATGTGAGCAGGTAAAAGAACAGCCCAATTCCCTGCTACTTGAACAGTTCTAGAGTCCTGCATAGACATAGAATATAGGGCAGGAATAGACCATGTGGCCCTTCAAGGCTGCTCTGCTGTTCAATATCATGATGACTGATCATCCAAAACAGTACCCTGTTCCCACTTTTTCCCATACCCTTTAATTACTTTAACCCCAAGAAGTATATCTAACAACTTCTTGAAAACATTCAATGAATTCAGTTAAAACCTCAAACACTTTCTGTAGAGAATTCCACAGGCTGACCACACTATGGGTGAAGAAATCTCTCCTCATTTCAGTCCTAAATGGCTTGCCCTACGACTGTGATTTTAGAATGTGTCCTTAGACTGATAGTCCTTGAGCATTTGCAGCAAAATCAGACTCTTGTACCCCCATCTGCTGACGTTGTAACGTGCTGCTCATGGCAGTCACCATGCTTTCCAAGGAAGCCGGATACATTTGATGTTAATATGTTTGACCCCAACACCACAGATATTCTCAACTTCCTTACTTCCATTCTAGAGGTTTGATCAAGTCACAAACTTCCAGAAACCTCAGGCTATGAAAAATATGACTGAGAACAGATAAGGAGAGTGCCTAGGCCTCCTCCAGTGCCACAATGATGCCACCTGAAGGCTGCAGGAACAGCACCTCATATTTCGCTTGGGAACCCTGCAGCTCAATGGTCTCAGTATGGACTTCACAAACTTCAAAATCTCCCCACCCCGACCTCATCCCAAAACCAGCCCAGCTCGGCCCGCCTCGTTGACCTGTCCATCATTTCTCCCACCTATCCGCTTCTCTCACTTCACTAACCTACCCCCACCCCCACCTCCTACCTACCAGCCTCATCCCCACCTCCTTGACCTGTCTGTCTTCCCTCAACTGACCAACCCCCTTCCCAACTCCCTACCTACACTCACCTTTACTGGCTCCATCCCAGCCTCCTTGACCTGTCTGCCTTCTCTCCACCTATTTGTTCCTTTATCCACCTTCCATCATCACCTCCCCCCATCTCTCTACTTATTTCAGAGTCCCCTTCCCCTCCCGCCTTTCTGAGGAAGGATCCAGACCCGAAACATCAGCTTTCCTGCTCCTCTGATGTTGCCTGGCCTGCTGTGTTCATCCAGCTCTACACCTTGTTATTCTCAGATTCTCCAGCATTGGCAGTTTCTACTATGTCTCAGGAGAGCTCAATGTAGCCACCTGTGATGAAGAGTCATCTAGACTCAAAACGTTAGCTTGCACTCTCTCCATGGCTGCTATCTGACCCACTGTGATCTCCAGCATTTGTTGTTTTCAGTACAGCCATGGGAGAGGATGTCTAACCCTGGTGAATCAGGGACCTGGTAAAGGAAGAGATATCAATCAGTTTACACTCCTCAATGCAATTTTTACAAAAAATTTGATGAATAGTGGTTGACATCTCAAACTGTATCAATTAGACGTGTCATTTCTTTCTTGTCAAATTTCACACTCACTGTAGGGCAAGTCCCTTTAGCTCTACAGAAGACTGAGCTTCATTCTGAAGAAATCTCACTTCCCATCCTTGACTGGCACTCAATGGGAAGCTCAACTGGTTTAATGTCTGGTGATAAAGCAAGGCTGTTGCAACAGATGGAATCTCTGTGCCTGACGTCATTGGTGTCTTTGGTCGTTGAGGACTGTCTCATTTGAAGTGCCCAGCTGTCGTAAAGCCACCCCATGGGTGAGATTGGCTGTGAGCTTACCATAGAGATAGGACAGCAAGGATTGGATCTGCTTTCTCTGTGCAGTCTAAACATCTGATTCCCTCTGCCAATACCTAAGCCTCTAATAATCCCAAGCAGCTTTGGCTTCCTTCATGGACATTTCAGTTTCAGCTCCTCCACCATTCTCTTCATCTTAGCCAGGTGCCTTTCAACCTTGTGTGCCTTGACTTGCTGCCTGTGTTTTGGAATCCTGCTGACTACACCAGAAATATAACATGAAATATGAACACATGGTTGGCTTAACTATCATTAAGTAGTGGTTGTTTGTTCCAATAGCATCAGGTCAGTACAAACAAACATGAAAAGAAATTACGTTTAAATGATGGAATCTGGAATAACTGAATTTTATTGGAAAACATAACTGAATAATAGATACAGTAACTGTTACTAATTAACTTTCAATATAGTAACATCCTGTAAACACACCCCTTGGCAAAAAGGAAAATTCAGAAAAAAAGATTTGTCTCACAGGTAACATAGCAGCAGAGAGAAATCCCAGCTTCTAGTTGTAACTGATAGAGCAAAGAGATAGCTTCTTCTCCTTCAAGCCCACAATAGCAGCTGCTTAATGCCAAACCCTAAAAACTAAAAAAAAAACCTAGAAATCTTGGTCTGTGAGAGTTAGCCACATGCCATTCAGCCTACCTCCATTATTCCAACTATATAAAAAGAACCTAAAGTTTCACAAGCTGTTTACTCTAGTAGTTTTGGTAGATTGCTTGGCACCTCTGCCTTACAACCCCTCTTTTTAAAAAAACCAGGACAAAATAACCTCTAAAAGCCACAACATCGTCAGACCTCCCCCCTTAAAAGAATGAACCATCAATATACAAACACGGCTTCATTTTTAAAAAGCCTTAGTCTTACTCCATTTGTACATTACAATACATTTGCATTATATTGACTCTAAGCGTGCAAACATTTACTAATACAGTCTATTTCAGTCTATCTATTCCTGTAACTGAATGCCTTGGTCTTGCTTCAAGGTCACGACGATGTGTTAGCGATTACATTCTCTCGTCCTGTCACGTATATAATTTTCAAATTGAATGGTTGCAATGATGAGGTCCATCTAAACAGTCTGGAATTCTTCCTTAAATTTCTCCAAAAACTTTAGCGGGTTATGATCAGTATATACAATTGTCTCAGGCACATTACTGGCAAAATAAATGTTGAGATGTTGCAAAGCCAACACAAGCTCAAGGTTTCCTTCTCAATCGGAGAATATTTCTGCTGATGATCATTCAATTTGCTGGGAAAATACCCAAAAGGTATCTCTGTCTTCTTGTAAGAGTACAGCATCAGCACCCGCATTACTTGCGTCAATGGCCACCTTGAATGGCTTTGCATAATTGAGTGTGGCTAACACTGGGGCAGTGATGAACACAGCTTTCAGCCTGTCAGATGCTTTCTGACAATCTTCTGTACACAGAAATTTTGTGCACTTCGTCAATAAGTCAGTCAAAGTAGCAACCATACTGCTAAAATTTGATGCGACCTTCCGATTTTAAAAAAACCTCAATCTGTAGTACTGCTGTCTTTGCCAATGGTATGGGAGACTTCTCAATAACCTTTGTTTCACATCCCATGGGGCTATCTGTCCATGTCCAATAACATTGCCAAGGAATGTGACGTTGGGATTTTGCAAGCTCACTCTTTGCCAGGTTTATCACCAAGCCTGCCTAATTCTCATAGATGCTACAAATGTTCCTTCCATGTGTGACTAAAAAGCACCCAGACATCGATGTATGCCACACAATTGGATAATCCCAAAATGACTTTATTAGTTAGTCTTTGAAATGTGGCTGGCGCATTTTTCATACCAAATAGCATGACTTTAAATTGGTATAGTCCACTTGGTGTCACAAAAATGGAAATTGTCTTCCCTGTTTTGGATAAAGATTCCTGTCAGTGTCCTCTGAGTAAGCCCAACTTAGAAATATAAGTTGCATATCCCACCTTCTCAAAGCAGTCTTCCCAATGCAGAGTAGGATATGAGTCAGACTTTGTAACTGCATTGACTTTGTGCTAGTCTGCACATAATCATTGGATATCATCTGGTTTTGGTGCCATTACCAAGGATGAGCTCTAGTCACTGCAACTCACTTTGATTTGTTGTCTTTGAGCATGCGTTCTATCACTTTTTGAACCTGTGCCAACTTCAGAGGGTTAAGTCTATAAGGATGTTGTTTATTAGGAACAGCATTTTCTATATCTTCATAATGTGTAATTAGATTAGTTCTTCCCAGCATGTACCCACAAATCTCCCCTAATGATTATAATAATTCTTTCAGGTCATTTCAACTTTCCTCTGAAAGTTTACTCAATAACATATCCCAATTTTTGAGAACTTCCTCATTGTCCAGTTTAATTTGAGGAATGTCTAATTCAGAATCCACTGAACTTGTTTCTTCACTCTGTATTGTAACCAGTAACACATCCCGCTTTTGCTTTCCTTCCCTATTAAAATGCTTTTTAAGCATATTTACGTGATACACTCTATGAGATCTCTTTCCATCTGGCATTCTTATCAAATAATTCACCTCACTCAATATCCTTTTGATTTGATAAGGTCCACGAAACCTTGCTTTTAAAGGTTCACCTACCACTGGGAGTAACACTATTTCCACTAGCAAAATTGCAAATTTTTGGTTTCTTTTCTGCTTCCTGTTCCATCACATGCTGTGCTACTTTCAAATACTATCTAGCCAACTCACCTGCTGTATTTAAATTGATATACAGTTCTTTCCCAAACAAAAAATGTTCAATGCTTTCTCTTTAAACTGATTTCATTGTGTGAGAATCTAAAATATTGCTCATACTATCTGCTGCTTATGTATTAAAAGACTGAAGCCATTGATTTTGGTTCCTGCTCTGAACCCATTCCCAAACTTCTGTGTTCATTCCTCTGTCTTGTAACAGTCAAAGAGGAAGCCAACCTGATCAACTGTAGAAACTTCAAAACTAAATAACTTAAAAAAATTGTTCCCAAAGAATCCAATAGAAAAAATAAACATGACTTCAATTTCTAAAAATGTTACTGTAATAAATAAAACAAAATCAATAAAATTCAAATATTAATTAACAGGCAAATGACTTCAAACAGAGAAGTAATTTTCACTTTAAACTGATAACATAAAAGTTTTACGTAACCCTGTGAAGTGCCTATCTTTATAGGCACAGGACAATGAACTAATTAATAAGTGTGAATAATTCTGCATTCTAGTGTTTATAATGAATAAAAGTAAGCAGGGAAGCAGGGAAAACTCAGTCACATGGAGTGGCCATCCTGTGACATGGAGAATTCTGGATGCTTCTTGGGGCCTTGATGAGCAGTGCGGGAAATGTAACATTTGCAGGAAATTGAGATCCAGGTTTAGGAACCTAAAAGATGGCTGGAGTCACTGTGGTGGATATGTGTCGGTAAGAGCTACTTGAATAGCTCATTTAAGGAGGTGGTCAGACCACAGGAGCATGCAGGCAGAAAGGGAATGGGTGACTGTGTTGTTCATAAAGATAGGGCATTCAACATCTATAGGAACACACAAGCATTTCTGCAGGTGTTGAGGTAATTCCAGGATGGAATGTTGCCTCCTTGATTCCAGGGTCAAAGATGTGACCATGCAGGTGAAAATCACTGTTATGAATAAAGATGAAGAGCTAGAGGTTATGATCTGCATTGGTACAAATGACAACATAGGTAGAATGCAGAATGAGGCCCCGGAAGCAAAGTTCGGGATCTGGAAAAGAGATTGAATACAGGATATCTAGTGCAATAATTTCAGAATTATTCCTAGTACTATGTGCTGGTGAGTATAGAAATAAGTTTGAGTGAACACAATGCTGGAGAAATTGTGTGGGTGAAAGGGATTTAGGTTTATGGGGCATTGGGACTGTTTCTGAACCAGGCAGAATCTGTAAAGAAGGACCTGTAAAGGAGGACATTTTAAAAAGAAAAGGAGCCGGAGTAGGCTATTCGATCGCTCAAGCTTACGCTGCCATTCAAAATGATTGTGGCTGATCTGCCTCAGGTCTCAACACCTCTTTTGTGCCAGTTCATCATAGCCCTCAACCCCTTAATATTTCAAAAATCTATCTACCTTCTATTTAAAACTTGAAATTGCCTCCACAACTCTCTGGGGTAAAGAATTTCAGACTATCCCCTGGAAGATGAAATTCCTTTATATCTCAGATGCCCAATTATTCTGTAATTATGCCCACTTGTTCAAGATCTCCCCAATAATGGAAACAACTTAACATTTATCCTATCAAGCTATCCTCAAAATCTTGCATGTTCCCATAGTATCACCCCTCATTCCTCTATGCTGTAGTGAATAAATGCCTAACCTATTTAACCATTTTTGATAAATCAACTTCTTCATCCCAGTAATCAGCCTAATGATTCTTTTTTGGGCTGCTTCCATGCCAGTACATCCACTTCTTATATATGGGGGTTAAAACTGCACACCGTGCTCAACATGCAGCCTCACCCAACACCATGTACAGTTGTAACAGGACTTCCCTATTTTCAAACTCCAGCCCCTTTGAAAAATTTGATTTGTCTTTTGATTAGTTGCTGCACCTGATGCTAACATTTTGTGTTTAATGCATAAAAACACTCAGATCTCTCTGTGCTGTTCTGTTGTGGAGTCTCGCTTAATTTAAGTAACTCATTCCCTTTTGATTCTTCTTACCAATGCGCTACATTTCTTACATTAAACTCCATTTGCCAAATTTTTGCTGACTCACTCAACCTAGCTAGCTCCCCTTGCAGCTTCCTCTGTCCTCGTTGCAAAATGGCATCGCAAGAATTTTTGTGTCATTGCAAATTTGGGTACATTACGTTCTGCTCTCAACTCCTGGTCATTAATATGAACAGTAAATAGTTGAGGGCCTCAGACTGATTTTTGTGGCATTCCACTAGCTATGTATTTCCAACTTGAAAAAGAACCATTAATTCCAACTCTGTCTGCTGTGTGTGAACCAATCCCCATACATGCTAATACATTACCCCCAATACCAGCAGCTCTGATATTGTGCAAAAACCTTTTACATGGCATATTATCAAATGCCTTCTAGAATTCCAAATACACTGCCTGTTTCCCTTTACCAACTCTGCCTGTTATATTCTCAAAAGAGGTCTAGCAAATTTGTCAAATGTGATTTACTTTTCACAAAATCATGTTAAATCCATTTGATTGTATTAAGCATTGATAGGAGTTGTTTACAGGCCACCGAAGAATACTAGTAATGTACGGCACAACAAAAATTAGAACTGCATGTAAAAGGATAATGCAGTAATCCTGGGACCTTCAATCCAAACCAAGTTAATCTAACGTGCATCAGTGTTGTGGAGAGTGAATTTCCGGAATGTGTACAAGATAGTTCCTTAACACTCTGCTCTGGAAACCATCTAGGGAGGAGGCTATTTTGTATTTAATATTATGCAATGAGAAGGGGGTCAGTAAATAAATGGTGAAGTGAGGTAAAATGGCCTTGGTCCTAGAGGACTGTAATTAGAGAGCAGTGATTGGTGATGGTTTTAACCCGAGGGTCACCGCACCTCAGGTGAAATGAGAGATTGAGAAGGAAAGTGTGGGAATTGGACTCAAGCTGTTGGCATCACTCTGCAATGTGAATCAGCCAACTGCGCTAACTGACCCCGGCCAATAAATAACCTTGTTGCAAAACAAAGTCTTTTAGGGAAGAGTGACCATGAATGTGATTAAAATTTTCAATTCTGTTTGAAAACTATAGTTGAATCCAAAGCTAGGGTCTTAAGTCGTATTACTTTGTGTCTATTTCACAGGTGAAGAAACAAACAATCTCCTAGAAATAATAGATTCAAGGGCTAGTGAGAATGAGGGACTGAAAAAAATCAGTATTAGTTTTTTTAAAAAGTAATATTAGAGAAATGAATGTGACTGAAGTTGACAAATACCGAGTTAGATGATTGGTCATGATCATATTGAATGGTGGAGCAGGCCGGAACGTCTGGATGGCCTATTCCAGCTTCTATTTTTTATGTTTCTCTTTTTCCATTTATTGGGCTGTCTTCTCTTGTATCGAGAGAAAGGGAAGGTTTGAGTGAGATGAAAGTGGGTGACATGGCAGTTCGTCCTTGTGCAGATGGGGGAAAAGGTGGTGAGGTGTCCCAAGTGATTGAGTAAGCTGTGTCAGAGCCATGCGGGATTGATGGTGTGGGTGTTTGAACCGGAGTTTGAGCAAATGCGTGAAAATGTTGCAGGCAGCAGTGAGAATGAACCTTGGAGGAAGAGGCAGAGTTGCAGAGATAACGTGAGTGTTAGGTAGCACAGAGAAGACTGTGGCACTTACTCTGATGCAGTGGAGGACATTGATCTTTTATGGCACTACTGGTCATTTGTTAGCACCTGTGAAGATGGCATTGACCCGAGTGGTGACCTTGGACTAGGCTGCCAGGGCTTGGTGATGTGGCCTCCTCTTCTAGTCCTCTGGGAAGAGGTATCTTTTTCTTTGCATCATCTCCCTTAGTCACGACCTCCAGGTTCCTCCCAGCAAGTTGCAATGCCATTCTTTGCTTATTCCGGCACCTTCTGGAAAGATCCTGAACCAAGCAGGGAAATGTCCAGAATGTCCGTGCTCGTTCAGGTGCACAGCAACCTCTTAAAGATGGCGTAGACTTGAGATGTCAGTCTTTCAGCAGATAACCATTGGATAGTGAGTTGATATGGGAACAGTGTTCTAATTGAACGTGACAAAATAAAGGTAGTTGATGAGTTGAGTTTGTTAAGATATGACAAGTGCTAGGCTTTGTGGCAAAAAATCCTTCCATGAAACTCAATTCAACTATCACTTAGCCAGAAAAATGTAAGATTTAGCTCATTCTGTCTAATTCTGGACACTGCAGTTTAAGAATGATGTAGTGAGAGTTTGGAAAAGATTTTGAAGAATGGTTCCAGCAATTAAGTATTCAGATTCAGTCACTGGTGAACCTGGGATTGTCCACCTTGGAAAAGCGAAGCTTGAGTGGAGATTTGGTGGAAGCTTTCAAAATCATGATCTAAACAGAGTGGATAAAGAGAACATTGTTCCCTTCATTGGAAGGAACCAGAGGATCGGGAAACTTAAATTGAAGTTCGTTGGCGAAGAAGCAACAGTGGCGGAAGGAAAACCTTTGTACACAGCAAATGGTTTGGATCAAGAATATAATACTTGACATGGTGGCGAAGGCAAATAAGATTTTGGTTTTGATGAGGGGATAAGTACCCTACGAGAAGTAATTTGCAAGGCTGTGGGAAAGGGATAAGTTGGATTAATCTTGCAGAGTTCTAATGCAAACACCATGGGCTGAATGGCTTCTGCCTGTGTTGTGATCATTCTATGATTTCACTAATTTGAAAGTAATGTTTTTCTACTTATTCCATTGCTCCAGGGGAGAAAAAGAATACTGGCAAATGAGAAGTGTACTTACTTACATGAGGAACTGTAACCTAGCAGGAGGTTGTGCTTTTAAATTAGATGAGAAAATAGAGGAGAATCTTTTTGCTGAGATGCACTCCAATCCAACATACGGATCATGCAGGAACAAATTTCCTTCTTGTGTCCTGTGGCCTACATGGATCTTGAAGAACTGTATATGTACAATGCAGCCACAACTCACACATGTAGTTGCGTATGAATAAAATATGTGATATGTTTTTTTTTCCAGTATTGTTACTACAACAGGGGCAGAATTTGATCTTCGGACACTGCGTGCAGTTCGAGTCCTTCGACCCTTGAAATTGGTTTCTGGAATTCCAAGTAGGTATTACAACCACTTTAGAATAATTCTTTTAAAGATAGAATAATTCTTGAAATATTTGTGGTACATTTGATACTTCTATTCTAAAGCGATGAATTACAAAGTGGTAAAATGTGGCCTTGAGCCTTAAGTTAGTAAATATCTTGTGTCAAATCTCTGGTTCTTAAAGCTGACAGAAGTTCCAAATTTTATATCCAGACAGGCGGAAAGTGATCTGGTAGTTTACTTTTCAATGCCAACTTCTTTCAAGCTTCATGCCAGCTTATGTTTTGCCCATTTTGTATCTGATATTCAGGAAACAGGGTTTTGGGGGAGAATCCATGACGAGAGAAGCCAACACCATAGTTTAGAGTTCAGAGGAACAAATACAGGTTGCAAAATGAAAGCCTAGATTTTTCACCTCTTAAATTTAAGTTGGATCCCAGTGATGTTACAGGAATTTGACATAAAGTGTGTAAAGATGGACCTTGTCAGCTTTGGGTGACCACCATTTTAAAATTGTTGATGGTGGCTTTCCAGCACTTAAACTGGATGCTTTTACCTGCTCACCTGCAGAAAGTATTCCATTTTCCAGAAGTGGTGTGCCATACCTTAGTGAGTAGAACTATCATGTAAAATGTTTAAAAAAGTAGATGTAAGCTATTTATTAGAGATGATTAACAAAAAAAATCTGAGTTAATTGGTCTCATTTTATGTTTCAGGTTTACAAGTTGTGCTTAAGTCCATCATGAAGGCAATGATCCCCCTGCTTCAGATTGGATTACTACTTTTCTTCGCCATTCTCATGTTTGCAATCATTGGATTAGAATTTTACATGGGAAAATTTCATAAAGCGTGCTTCGATAGCAACAGTACGTTCTTGCGTGTGGACGTTCGGATGAGGCTGCAATTTGTTCTAGAGTTTTGTCATTAGAATAAAACACAGATTGTCATCAGGTTAACCTGTGAATCCTGGGGTTAAATTACAGCCATACTCTCATGTTCTGTTATTTGCATTCTCTAATGTGTTTACTTGAGTGCTAACGAGAGTTAAATGAACAGCTAATGTGATACTGAACCATAAATAGTAGAAATGCATCAGCTTTGTTTCTTGGTTTACCGATCCCAGGCAAGGTAAGAACGCACACACATGCTACAAAGTACTCATTTGTCACAGAAGGGAATAAAATCAGCTGCTTTTTTCCTCAAACAGTACTTGGTGATCCCTACTGGAAAACGGGCCTGTTTAGAATAGGACAGGAACTAGCTTGGCCACAAGAGCCCTTATAGATAACTGACCATATTAATCCTGTCTAGATTCATATATGAGCAATAGGCTACCTTTATAGGATCATAGAGGCTTGCCAGCATATGTAGCTTGTATTCCCGCAAGAGTCCATACTTTCAGGAAAGGAAGTGAAATAACTTAAATGTTGTGGTTGGTAAGAGGGATACAGTTATTTTAGAGGTGGATTAATCTAGTTCTGTAATTCTTTCCTTTCTTAGAAGCCCTGATATATTGCATTTTATACATCTTTGACAAGTATAGGTATAAATAAATAGATAAATAATTCTTCTATTCATGCCAAGCATCTTACACCAAGCTTACACTATAACTAATGCAGATTATGCAGAATAAGAAGAAAGCAAGTAAGGCCAGCTACCTACTTGGGAAAACTAAACAAAGATAATTGCACCGCTGTCTCTAGTGATCTGTTTTAACAATCCATAGAAATGCAGCTTAGTCTAAAGCCTTTCTTGTTCAAACAGTATCTTGTACTGAAGATTAGATCCCCTTAGTTAATTAGCCTTTAATGTGTTTTTCAGCTTACTTGTACATCACTGCCTTTCCTATTTGCACTGGACCTTTTGTACAATTGACAGTTATTGAATTTGTTGATCAGATTCCATGTGTAGCATCTTCTAAGTAACCCAATATTTTATAAATAAATGAGAAGGCACATTTGGATTTTCTCCCATAACTTGCTCCTGGATGTTCTTTATTCCGTATATGTATCATCTGAAACTTTTTACTCAGATTCCAGTCAACATTTACTCTCAGGTTTCTGAAATTCAATACAAATTCCATCTAAACTCTGGTCTGCAATTCAGTGCAATGTGTTCATTATAAGTTTGAACCTCCCAATGAAACTGGAGTTTGTAACTCAATGCTGATGCTTTCTAATGCATGCATATATGTGGACTTTTTTTAGATTAGATTTGATAGTCACCCATATTTGAATATTTTATCTGTATTCACTGTCTGAACTCATGCATGGTGTTTGGTGTCTGCGTTAGGTGTCAGAGTGCTGTATGTGTTCAAGAGCCTGTATTCAGCAAACAAACAGTACATCTGAAAGTGAAGATCAGAAAAAGATGGGAGAAAATAATTAATGAATTTGTTAATACTAATTTGGTCAACTTTCAATAGTTTCAGCATTCTGAACTCAGTGCTGAAGTGAAGTGTATTCAAACATAAGTGTATTTACTGCACTGGAAGAATTAATCTTTTGCCCCATGGACTTGGGGTCCATTCTCGCCTCTCTCTAATAACTGGAGAGGCCTCTTAAGTGCTATTTTATAATCAACCTTTAAAATCAGGGAGCCCCTACAATGTGGAAGCAGGCCATTTGGCCCATTGGGTTCACACCACTCCTCCAAAGAACATCCCACCCAGACCCACCCCTTCTACCCTAGCCCTATAACCCTACATTTCCCATGGCAAATCCATCTAGTTGCACATCGCTGGACACTATGGGTAGGCGATGGCCTAGTGGTATTATTGCTAGACTATTAATCCAGAAACCCAGCTGATATTCTGAAGACCCGGGTTCAAATCCTACCACGGCAGATGGTGAAATTGGAATTTAAAAAAAAAGTCTGGAATTAAGAATCTGCCGATTGTCGGAAAAACCCATCTGGTTCACTAATGCCCTTCAGGAGAGGAAATCTGCCACCCTCACCTGGTCTGGCCTACGTGTGACTCCAGACCCACAGCAACGTGGTTGACTCTCAACTGCCCTCGGAAGTGGCCTAGCAAGCCACACAGTTGTACCAATCGTTACAAAGACTCAAAGAAATGAAACTGGATGGATCACCTAGCATCGACCTAAGCACCGGAAAGACAATGGCAGAAACAGCCCTGTCGACCATGCAAAGTCCTCCTCACTAACATCTGGGGGTTGGTGCCAAAATTGGGAGAGCTGTTTCACAGACTAGTCAAGCAACAGCCTGACATAGTCATACTCACAGAGTCATACCTTACAGACAATGTCCCAGAGACTACCATCACCATCCCTGGATATGTCCTGTCTCACCGGCAGGACAGACCCAGCAGAGGGGGTGGCACAGTGGTGTACAGTCAGGAGGGTGTTTCTCCAGGAGTCCTCAACATTGACTCCAGACCCCATGAAGTCTCGTGGCTTCGAGTTAAACATGGGCAAGGAAACCTCCTGCTGATTACTACATACCGTTCTCCTTCAGCTGATGAATCAGTATTCCTCAATGTTGAACAACACTTAGAGGAGGCACTGAGGATGGCAAGGGCACAAAATGTACTCTGGGTGGGGGATTTCAATGTCCACCACCAAGACTGGCTTGGCAGCAGAACTACTGATCAAGCTTGTCAGGTCCTACAGGACATAGCTGCTAGACTGGGTCTGCGACTGGTGGTGAGCGAACAAACAAGAGGGAAAAGCATACTTGACCTCATCCTTACTAATCTGCCAGCTGCAGTTGCATCTGTCCATGACAGTGTCGGTAAGAGTGACCAACCACACAGTCCTTGTGGAGATGAAGTCCCGCCTTCACATTGAGAACAATCTCCATCGTGTTGTGTGGCACTATCACTATGCTAAATGGGACAGACTTCGCACAGATCTAGCAACTCAAGACTGGGCATCGATGAGGCCCTGTGGGCCATCAACAGCAGCAGAATTGTACAACACAATCTGTAACCTCATGGCCTGGCATATCCTCCACTCAACCATTACCATCAAGTGAGGGGATCAACCCTGGTTCAATGAAGAGTGCAGGAGGGCATGCCAGGAGTAGCACGAGGCATACCTGAAGATGAGGTGTCAGCCTGGTGAAGCCACCAAACAGGACTACTTGCACACCAAACAGCAAAAGCAGCAAGTGATAGACAGAGCTAAGCGATCCCACAACCAATGGATCAAATCTAAGCTCTGCAGTCCTGCCACATCCAGTCGTGAATGGTGGTGGACAGTTAAATAACTCACTGGAGGAGGAGGCTCCACAAATATCCCCATCCTCAATGATGGAAGAGCCCAGCACATCAGTGCAAAAGATAAGGCTGAAGCATTTTCAGCAATCTTCAGCCAGAAGTGCTGAGTGGATGATCCATCTCAGCCTCCTCCAGTGGTCCCCAGCATTACAGATACCAGTCTTCAGCCAATTCGATTCACTCCATGTGATATCAAGAAATGGCTGGAGGCACTGGGTACTGCAAAGGCTATGGGCCCTGACAACATTCCGGCAATAGTACTGAAGACTTGTGCTCCAGAACTTGCTGCTCCCTTAGCCAAGCTGTTCGAGTACAGTTACAACACTGGCATCTACCTGACAATGTGGAAAATTGCCCAAGTATGTCCTGTACACAAAAAGCAGGACAAATCCAACCCGGCCAATTACCGCCCCATCAGTCTACTCTCGATCATCAATGAGGTGATGGAAGATGTCATCAACAGTGCTATCAAGCAGCAGCTGCTCAGCAATAACCTGCTCAGTGATGCCCAGTTTGGGTTCTGCCAGGGCCACTCAGCTCCTGACCTCATTACAGCCTTGGTTCAAACATGGACAAAAGAGCTGAATTCCAGAGGCAAGGTGAGAGTGACAGCCCTTGATATCAAGGCTGCATTCGACTGAGTGTGGCATCAAGGAGCCTTAGCAAAACTGGAATCGGTGGGTATCAGGGGCAAACTCATCGATGGTTGGAGTCATACCTGACACATAGGAAGATGGCCGAGGTTGTGGGAGGTCAATCACCTCAGCTCCAGGATATCTCTGCAGGAGTTCCTCAGGGTAGTGTCCTAGGCCTAACTATCTTCAGCTGCTTCATCAATGACCTTCCCTCCGTCATAAGGTCAGAAGTGGGAATGTTCGCCAATGATTGCACAGTGTTCAGGCCCATTCGTGACTCCTCAGACACTGAAGCAGTCCATGTTCAAATGCAACAAGATCTGGATAATATCCAGGCTTGGGCTGACAAGTGGCAAGTGACATTTGCGCCACACAAATGCCAGGCTATGACCATCACCAATAAGAGACAATCTAACCACCGTCCTTTGACATTCAATGGTGTTACCATCACTGAATCCCCCACTATCAACATCCTGGGGGTTACCATTGACCGGAAACTCAGCATAAGTCAGGAGTGTGATGGAATACTCCCCACTTGCCTGGATGAGTGCAGCCCCACCAATACTCAAGGAGCTTGACACCATCCAGGACAAAGCAGCCCGCTTTATTGGCACCACATCCACAAACATCCACTCCCTCCACCAGCAATGCTCAGTAGCAGCAGTGTATACTGTCTATAAGATGTACTGCAGAAATTCACCGAAGATCCTCAGACAGCACCTTCCAAACCAACGACCACTTTCACCTAGAAGGACAAGGGCAGCAGATATATGGGAACACCACCACCTCCAAGTTCTCCTCCCAGCGACTCGCCATCCTGACTTGGAAATATATCGCCGTTTCTTCACTGTCGCTGGCTTAAAATCCTGTAATTTCCTCTCTAAGGGCATTATATGGGTCAACCCACAGCAGGTGGACTGCAGCGGTTCAAGAAGGCAGCTCACCACCACCGTCTCAAGGGCAACTAGGGATGTGCAAGGAATGCTGGCCAGCCAGCGATGCCCACATCCCACAAAATGAATGGAAAAAAAAATTAGCACAGCCAATCTACCTAACCTGCACACCTTTGGACTGTGGGAAGAAACGTACACAGACACAGGGAGAATGTGCAAAGCCCACACAGACAGTTGCATGAGGGTGGAATTGAAACTGGGTCCTTGGTGCTTTGGGGCAGCAGTGCTAACCACCGTGTCACCCCAGGGTAATCCATATTGCTGTAGGTTAGAAATATTGGTTGCAAGAAGATCAGCTTTATATTGTAGTTCAAGCTTTTTCCCGTAATTTTGTGATGTACAGATAGTTAGGTGGACCAGAAAGCCATTACGTAGTGTGTTCCTTTTCAGTAATCAGCGTGAGTAATAAATACAATTGATCAGTGTAAGTATTTTATCTTTGAGAGTTGTGCTGGTTTATGTACAAAACAATAGAGAGTGAAGTCTCATTGCCAGACTGAAACATAATACAGAAGAAAATAGTTTTTAATTATTAATTCATGGGATGTGGGTGTCCCTGGCTATGCGTGCATTTATTGCACTTCCCTAATTGCTCAGAGGACCATTAACCATACTGCTGGGTCTGGAGTCACATGTAGGCCAGATCAGGTAAGGACATGTCACTAAAGGACATTAATGAATCAGAAGGCTTTTACAATGCTGACAATAGTTTCATGGTTGCCATTAGGCCAGTTCTCTATTCCAGTTTTTTTTAATTGAATTCAAATTTAACTATCTGCCGTCGTGTGATTTTAACTCATTAGCCTGGGGTTCTGGATTGCAGGTCCAGAGATATTACAACCTTGCCAACACCTCCCCATCAGCTTTCTACTCAGAACACTGCTGCCAGTCTCCCAGTTCTTCTTGGTCCATCAAATCCCCTCTTCACCTGTTACATTGTGCAGAGCACGGCAAATTAGGATTATGCAGCACAGTCTTTTTGGACTGTACTGCAAGGCTTTCATCAGACTAATCCAAGCATTAGAATCTCGTTCTCGCCAGGTTTATCATCTGCTCCACAATGGCTCTGGTTGAAGAATGGACAGCCCAGTGGTTTTGGGTTAGAATTACTAGCCCAATGATAATACCACTGTGGCACTGTCTTCCAATATACAGTGTCATATTTAGAAGTTAAAAGTGATTTTCTATTTTAAAAAACACTTATATTTATAACTAAGGAGGTTTGAAATTTATTTTCTTATATATTCCCTTTCAAACCAGGCATTTCTACTATATCACCCCACCAAATGCCCTGTTGTGAAGTCAAATGTTTAAATGTCTTGCAAACTCTCTTTTAGGGTAAATCAAAAAAACGTTTATTCAAATGTATACACACACACACACACACAAGCATACAAGGAAGAAAAGAGAAAAGGAAAATAACGTAAAATTTCAGATTACTTAAAAATCATGTAAATTAGTGTCAGTATCTTTGATTTTTAAGTCAACGTCCAATAAAGGCTTGTAGTTTGCTTGTTAGGCAGAATTCCTTTTTGTAAATTCTTGGATGCAAGTTGTTAGCATTTGAAAGAATAGCAATATAGTTTTTGCTGACTGGGAAATTAGTTCACTTTTCAAGCAAAATGCAGGAGTCTTTCCAGAAGTCAGACTTTTGAGAGAGATTGAGACTCGAGGAGGCATTAGCTAAACTAAGTTCGGAAATAGTAGGAACTGCCGATGCTGGAGTCTGAAATAACAAGTTGTGGAGCTGGATGAACACAGCAGGCCAGGCAGCATCAGAGGAGCGAGAAAGCTGACGTTTCTGGACCTTTCTTCAGAAAAGAGGTTCAGAAAAAGGTAGCATCCAGCTGCACAGCTTGTTAGCTAAACTAAGTTGCTTGGTTGTTTTCTCTTCTGGTGTTAAAAGAAGACTAAGGGAAAAACAATGTTAAAGCTGTTCAAAAACAGGTGTTTCAGTCATGTGAATAGGACTCCCAGTTGAGGATGTCAGTTAATGAGGTGGTTTTGATATCACTCGTTAAAACATATTGTGTGATTTAGGAGATGACGGCACAGATCATTAGCAGCAACTCATGAGTAATACATTTCAATGGTTTCCTTTGTCCCAAACTGCTGAATGTAAACATAGATAATAGTGTAGAGCTGGAGGAACACAGCAGACAAGGCAGCATCAGAGGAGCAGGAAAGTTGATGTTTCAGGTTGGGACCCTTCTTCAAACTTCAGCTTTCCTGCTCCTCTGATGCTGCCTGGCCTGCTGTGTTCCTCCAGCTCCACACTTTGTCATCTCTAGCTCTAGCATCTGCAGTTCTTGCTATCTGAGTGTAAACATCTTGTCTGCAGTTTCTTGATTGGAAGATCTGTATAATTCAATAAGTGTGACACTCCAAGAGAATAATGTAAACCTTTGTCCCTGGTTACTGCTGATCAGAGTTTTTTTGGAAATTATAGTCATCTGGCACCATGTGATCAATAGCAGATACATTGTCAGTCCAGCAAAGTATCCATGTAAAGCGTGTCCAAACAAAGTAATATTGTTTTAAAGAAAACCAGTGTAGGATCTCTCCTTCTGTTCAGTCTGGGCATGACAATGTTGTGAAGTTAGTCACAGGCTGGAATCTGATTAAGGATCTTAAGTAATATTGAAAAATGAATGAAACATAGAGTTTTGAAATACCATTAGAAACAGCATTTCTATTTATGACTCTTAATGATCCACGTGCCTTTAATTGAATGAAATGAATCTCTCTGTTTTGAGTATAATACTACAGTATTTGAGTGCTAATATTAGATTGTCTTGTTCACTTATCAGATGAAATAGTGGGAGAGTCTCCTTGTGGGACAGACTCACCCGCTCGAACCTGTCCTGTTGGAATGAACTGCACTGAATACTGGGAAGGGCCAAATTATGGAATTACCCAATTTGATAACATCCTGTTTGCTGTGCTGACTGTATTCCAGTGCATCACCATGGAGGGCTGGACTGATCTCTTGTATAATGTGAGTAACTAGGAGACTTGACTTCAACAAGTATTTCTGACAATATTATTTGAATCTTTCAATTAATTTGAATTTGAATCTGAGTTTTGGTCTTGGGTCTGGACCTCAATTTTTAGTCATTTTGTTTGTGACCTTAGAAAGAAATTTAATCCTAATTTTAAATGAATGATTTTTCCTGAGATTGTAGTCTTTGAGAAACATTGCCAATGGTAATTTTTGCTTTCTATACTTACTCCAAATTTTAGTTTTCCAAGATTCATATTGTATAAAGTTTTTAATTCATCTGTGGTGCAAACAAATGCGTTTCAACTCCCCCTCCTACTCCCTGGTGACATTTCTATCCTGGGCCTCCTCCAGTGTCACAATGATGCCACCCGCAAACTGGAGGAGCAACATCTCACATTCCGCCTCGGGAGCCTACAGCCGTACGGCCTAAATGTGGATTTTGCCAGTTTCAACATCTCCCCACCCCTGGCCTCATCCCATGACCAATCCTCCTTCTCTTCCCAGCCTCCTTGACCTGACACAACCTTTCCATCTTCTCTCCCACCTCCCACCTCACTGACCAATCCCCATCAATCTCTACCTGCACTCACCTATCACCATCCCACTTACCTTCCCCAGCCCCACCCCTCCTCTATTTATTTTTGAGCTCCCTTCCCCGTCCCCAATTTCTGAAGAAGGGTTCCAACCCGAAATGTGAACTTTCCTGCTTCTCTGATGCTGCCTGTGTTCCTTCAGCTCCACACTATGTTACCTCTGACTCCAGCATCTGCTGTTCTTACTATCTCTAAATGCAGAGCTTTTCTATTTTTGTAAACTTTTTGTGGATAACTTGAATCAGAGTGTGTATGATTTTAGGAGAACAAGATCACTTTACAATGTAAAATAGAATATAGATTTTTGCCCTTTCAGACATAAACTGTGAATTATTCTGTGAATTAATTCATGGGCCAATTACAGTTGAGAACCCAGGCTTTGCTTGGTTGTGAACTCCATGTTGAAGGCAATATGGAATAATGTTCTGGAAAGTGTCAGTAGTTTAAGATTATTTTGTACCGCTATGAGCTGAGTATGTAAGGTAGAATGTACAGCAACAATCTTAATTGAAAGATGGTTATTTTAAGTTTAATCATTCCCATGCTAACATGTAATGTGGAATTATTCAACTGTTTTTAATTTTTTAAAAACTCACTTAGAAGATTTTGCAAACAAATTTTTGTCGATGATAGAGCATAAAAAGTCTGAGCAGAAGGAGTGATGAAAGCAGAATTCATTATGGTTTTTAATATCAAAAAATAAAAAAAAGGAGGAGGAGTTGGCCATTCAGTCCTTCAAACCTCCTTCATCATTCAATTTAATCATGGCTGATCATTCAACTCAGTATCCTGTTCCCACTTCCTACTCATACTCAGTTGATCCCTTTAGCTCTGAGTGCTATATCTGACTTTTAAAGAAGGAAGTGGATGAGTATTGGAATATAGGAAATTTGGAAGAATATGGGGAAAGGGCAGGCATAATGAATTTAAGTAGTTTACTTTTGCAGACACTAAAGTAAAATGCTGGTGATGCTGTAAATCTTAAATAAAAACAGGAAATACTGGAAATTCTCCACAAGTCAGGAAAGAACTGAACAGGGGAAAACAGAGTTAACATTTTAGGTTGAACAAGGGAAGGTCTTAAGTGGAGGTGCCAGTGTTAGAATGGTGGACAAAGTCAGAAGTCACAAGACACCAGGTTATAGCCCAACAGGTTTATTTGGAATCTCAAGCTTTTGGAACGCTGCTCCTTTGTCAGGTAAAGTGGAGGGAAGCACACAAACCCAGAAATTATAGGCAGAGAGATTATTGCAAGATAATACCAGGTAATTAAGAGTGAAAAGGTAGTACAAATGGTGTGAGTGGAGTGTTGGCAGGCTGAATAACAAGTCTTTGCAGGTGATCAAAAGTGTCAAACCGCGTGAGTAAAATTCAACAGGTGAGTGGCAAGTAAAGGGATTGCCTATGATCCAATTAATTGAGGCAGAGATATAATTACAAAATATCAAAAGTACGATGGTGCTAGAGACGAACCAAATGTCTGGATAATATGATAGGTATAAGAGTCAAATGACGAGGAGCTAACCATGATGTGGAGATGCTGGTGTTAGACTGGGGTTGATAAGGTCAGAAGTCACACGACACCAGGTTACAGTCCAACAGGTTTATTTGAAACCACAAGCTTTTGGAGCACTGCTCCTTCGTCACCTGAAAGTTTGTGATTTCAACTAAACCTGTTGGATGACAACCTGGTGTCGTGTGGCTTCTGACCAGGGTCTAACCAAAGTAACAAGTTGTCCAAAACTGTACAAACTAATTGAGGTAGAGAAATCACAAAGTTATCAAGTTAATGGTGTCAAAACAGAAGAGTAAGAAAGATTTTACAAACACAGAACAGAATGTAGCGTGACATGAGCCCAATATACCGAATGGAAAAAATTTAGAGATATAAGTATTTCATAATAACACGGTGAAAATAATGTCTGAAGTTGCCTCTTGTATCTTTCAATAGCTTTATCAATGATTCGTTTCTCTAAGCTCTTGCCCTTTATCATAAAACAACATTAGAGTTAATTATTTCTAAAATATCATGTCTGATTAAGTTGCTGTGTTAATTTCATCCATTATATGTGCAGGCATAAGTTTATGGCTCAATTTCTGCTTCCAGCATGGGAAATCATAACAAGCGTCACATGATTCTCTTTGTAACTTTGAATATGTATCTTTCCTGAGATTATCATATTGTGTGAGTATGCTTTTCAAAATGATTTCAAAGCAAGCTAGAGGATGAATTTAGAATCTCTTTTGAAGTGAGACTTCACAGGATAGCTTCATAACTTCTTTCTTATGAGATAGCCTGTCTTCTCGAGACTGAGACAGAGAGTCTGTTTTATTCAATTTATATTGAGAATTTTAAAAGAATGTTGATATAAAAAGGTATTTATGCATCTCCATTGTATTTATCTATAGTGAGTAAGGAAATTGCTGATTACTTACTCTGTGACAACCAAATTAAAAGTAGGAGAAAAGAGTTTTCTACATATGGGCGGAAGTCTTTTTTGTATTCTTTCATTGTGAAGGTGCATCTCTGTTACCCCTATAGTCCTTTCAACATTGCCCTCTCCTTGCCGTCAGATCATTGAGCAATGCCTCAGGAAGTCAGCCAGTTTAATTGTGTATCCAGCACATCCTTGTTGTATATGCAAAATGGTCATTCTGAAAAAGGGCGAAAACATTTTATAATGGAGTTTCCTGACTGGGAGCCAGAATTTACAACCATCTTCAATCCTAATTTCTCCCAAAGCAAGTAACAATTAAATTCAGTTTATCCTTGATCAGTGCTTACTTAATAATTCAAATGTGTGAACTTAAAGTCACGAACTTCAGCTTGATAGCGCAAAATTGCATTGTTTTTCACATGACATGAAACATTTTGCGTATATATTGTCAGATTTATATTGAACATAGCCAATCATAGAATCAGATACATTTCCACAACTGTTTTGCAAAACATCCCATTACTGTTTTTGTCACAATACCAGAAATTTCCAACTTTTTTATAAATTGTGGATTGCTGTATAGTGTTCTGGCTAGATTGAATTTACATTTTAGTCTAATCTCTTATTTCAAATTTTAATCTTGTTGAACAGAACACCCTGGACAATTTTCTACTATTGATTATATAGCTAGTTAGCCACATGAGGATATGCATGTTCTTAGAATTTGGCCAATAGACTACATGATGAAACCAGTGCTGAGTTCCGGTACCATGATTAAGTAGAAAACTGCACTGCCTGATGCAGTGATAGCAAGGTGTAGAGCTGGATGAACACAGCAGGCCAAGCAGCATCAGAGGAGCAGGAAAACAGACGTTTTCTAGAGCCTAGACCCATGCAGTATTGAGCCATATAAATAAACACAACTGCACATTCTATGATTGGCTATGTTCAATATAAATCTGACAATATATACGCAAAATGTTTCATGCCATATAAATAAACACAACTGCACATTCAATCTTTGGGTCGAATATTTCAGTTCTGTAGAAGGCAAGGTGAATGTGCAGGTGAGAGAACATATTTGGGTAAGAGTCCCAATTCAGAATCCCAGTTGTGGGATAAACATATACAATTAACTTCTGCAACCTTTAAAGGTGAAACGATCCACCCTAATGCAGTAGTCGTCAGGAAACCTATTTGCATGTATTTGCATCTCATTAAAAGGCTCTTTAATTATAATTAAGTTCTTGCTCCTAATTAAGTTCTGTTCAATCCAGAAATACATACATTGAGACACCCAACTCTATACAAGTGGCATGCATTAGGTGAGATTGGCTTTTTTTGAGGACTTTGGGGTAGATACTTGCTGCTCGCTCTTCAAGTAATGCAACTTATTTTAAATCAGTAGGAATGAATGAATGAGTTGTGATGTAGCTTCTCTGAATGGCAGCATGAGGGAGAAGGAGGAGTTGAATGTGAATGTGGCAGGGTGGGAAATGTAGAAGATGGGAGCAGGAGGAGGCCATTCGGCCCTTTGAGCCTGCTCTGCGATTCATCACGGTCGTAGCTGATCGTTAACTCAATAGCGTAATCCTGCTTTCTCCCCATAACCTTTGATCCCATTAGCCACAAGTGCTATGTCTAGCTGCCTCTTGAATACATTCAATGTTTTGGCATCAACAACTTCCTGTGGTATTGAATTCTACAGGCTCACCACCCTTTGGTGAAGAAATGTCTCCTCATCTCTGTCCTAAATGATCTACCCTGGTTGAGTATTGTCTGTGCTCTGCCTCATTGTGAACAATCAAAGGAGGATCCCCTTTGATTTGATCAGCCAGTTGGTCAGGCACATGGTCTGTGTAGCAGATGTTGTACTGGTCAGTCCAAAGAATGCTTTGCTAACCATCCAATTGAGCAATACAATGTATGAATTTCACTGCTTGTGTGCTGGCAAGCATATAGGCCATATTTCCCAATGATTGGCTGACCAAATCAAACAGCGTTTTCTTTGGTTGTTTGTAATAGACAATACAGATCATACATAAAAATGTATGGGTGCTGATGGGATTGATGTGTAAAAGGTGGTAAATCTTTTTATCTCATTGTGAGGTGCCAGTCATCTATTACTAGGCTATATTTGACATTAAGCCCACCATCACAGAGTAGGGATGAAGCAATACTCTCGCACTTGGCCTGAAGGACTGAGGGGGAAGAAGAGGAAAGAGCAGCCCAAGGGAATGACAAGGATGGGGCCCAAGGCCGTGGAGAGGCAGCAAACAAGGAACAGTTATTTGTGTCAGAGTGGGACAGACTCTTCTGGAATCTTTTCATTTGTTGTTTCAGTTGCAAAACCTCATTTTCCAAGAACTGGTAGCTACTTGCTCATCTGTGCAGGCATATGTAGAAGAAAACATTTTCTTGTGAATGTGAGAAATGTGCTAAAGCTTTCTCCAGAAATGTTCATCTTACAAGACAACTTCTGCCACATGGAGGAGAAAAAACATTCAGGTCTATCAACTAACATAACCATCAACATGCCTTCGCCCTCTTCTGAACCATGGTAGCAATTGTTGGAAGATGAGTGTTTGTTAGCACCCCTGCCCTACAGAAGAGCCAGGTCTCCATTTGTCTCAGATTTTCCCTGCCATTGAGTCAAAACCTGACTCTGCTGGGATTATGTGGTGGATGATAATGACATGTTAAAAGAATCCATGTGCAGCAATCTTCCACCCCAGCCACCTACTTCCACCAAATCCACACAAATGAATTCAGGACTTGGAGTATCAGGACCCTTACAGACCCTAACCCACCAATGACCTGGACATGGCACTGCCATCGTAGCCCAGGAACTCCAGCACTGCAATATCTACATTACTGCCCTGAGCCAGACATGACTAACAGGAGAATACCAGCTTAAGAAACAAGAGGTGATTACACCTTCTTCTAGAACTGCAAACCAGAAGAAGAACACTGCCTCTTTGTGGTCAGCTTCACCATAAGAAATGAAATGTTTGGATGTTTTAACGAATTTCCCCGTGGGGTGCGTGAATGCCTCATTACCCTATGACTCACCCTAGCCTAGAAGTAGTACATCATAGTCATCAGTGCCTCGTTCTGACCCTAGATGCAATGGATGAGACAAAAGAGTCATTCTGTACCAGCTTCAAGCAATCACTGTCGCGTATGATGAAGGGAGATGAGGTGATTCTCCTCAGCACCTTCAATGCAAGAATCAGAAGGGACACAAACTTTTGTAAAAGTGCGTTAGGCAAGAAAGACCTAGGGAAAACAGACTCCAATGGAGTCCTTGTCCTGACCAAGTGCCTAAAACGTAATCTCGTCATAACAGACATCCTGTTTTGCCAGAGGGACAAGCACAAGACCTCATAGTAACATCCCTGTTCCCAACATTGACACCTAATAAACTACATCATCATTCGAGCAAGGAACTGGAATGGTCCGCCTCACCAGCGCCATGATCGGAGCTGACAACTGCTGGAGCAACCACTAATCTATTCTACCATTTCCATCAACCTGGCCCCAAACTGAAGTGGAAGAAGAAAAAATCTCATCTGCAGGAGACTCAGTGTTGTGTTCAAAGACCCTGAGAAGAAAGACCTATACAGGTGGTGCCTCACAGCCAAACTGGTCATGATCAATGTACCAGAGCTGCTGAGTGCTCACGGCACCTGGTCCAACCTAAAAGCCGTCATTGTCAAAACCTGTGTGGCTATGCTTGGCCTCTTGACCAGGAAACACCGAGACTGGTTCCACAAGAACAATCAGGCGACCTAGGATCTCCAAGATCACACATTCAAGGCATTCCTGCAATGGTAGCTCCACCAAAACTAGAGCATGAGGAAACAAGTCTACAGGCAACTGAAGGCAGAGGTGCAACAAAGAAGGGTGACCTACAGAATAGTTGGTGAGTGGAAAGCATGCAGGAAACTCAGCAACTCAATGACATTCACAATGTGTGTGGCTTCTTCAGTGCAATCAAATTCATCTACAGTCTGAGTACCCAGGGACCTAATCCATAACAGCCAAAAATTGGAGAGTTGTTCATCAATGCCTGTTAGAGACAGCACTTTGAAGACCTCTTCAACTCAAAGGAGACTTCAATCCAAGTATTCTCAGCCACATCCCACAACACACTACTCATCGCCATCTCAGTGCACCTCCAACCCATTGTGATGTTGAAGAAATCACCCAATAACTGAGGATCAATGAGGCCTCTGTCACAGATGGAATCCCTGCTGAAGTACTAAAATATGGCAGAGAGGCACTCTAGACATGAATCCACAACTCCATCACCCTTGTCTGGAAGGAAGGCAGTTGTGTAATTGTGACTATGTCATTGTCTTCATGAAAGGAGATAGGACTGACTGTGAAAATTACAGAGGGATATCTTTGCTGTCCATCACAGGAAAGGTCATTGCGATTATCCTCCTCAAACACTTCCTCCCAGTAAGCTCTTCCCCAAGTTTCAACACAACTTCTGGACATCAAGAGGGATAGCGGACATGATTTTCGGTATGTGACAAATCAAAAAAAAAAACTGCAGCAACCTCTTTAGTGGCCTCCTTCAATCTCACGAAAGCCCTCAACTCCGACAACCCTGATGGATTGTGGAAGATCCTTCTTAAATTCAACTGCTATAAAAATTCTTCACCATTCTCCACCTCCTTCACAATGACATGCAAGTCATGATCCTCACCAATTAATCCACCACATACCCAATATTAGTGCAAATTGGGGTCAACCAGTGCTGTGTCATCACACCAATGCTTTTCTCTATCATCCTCACTGCAGCACTCCACCATATCCTCATGAAGCTGCATGCTGGAACTAAACTACAGGATGAGTGGGAAACTGTTCAACATCAACGCCTCCAAGCTGGAACCCCAAATTCTGTCATTGAGCTACAGTACACACATGACACCTGCATGTGCGCACACTCAGAGGCCAAACCAGAAACCATCATTGATGCATTCACTGTGAAATATGAGAGAATGGATCTCAGACTAAACAGCCGAAAGACAAATGTCCACCAGCAGCCTGCTTCTGCCGTACAACCCTGCCCCAAACCATCAAAATCTATGTCAAGCCCCTGTGCAGTGTGGATCATTTCCCATACTTTGGAAGCTCTTCTCAGTGCAAGCAGATATTGGCGATGAAATTCAGCATCAACTCCAATGCATCAGTGCAACCTTTAGACACCTGATAAATAGAGTGTTTGAAGCCTGAGACCTCAAACCCAGCACCAAGCTCATTGTCTACAGAGCAGCTGTGTTCCCAACCCTCCTGTATGCATCAGAAACATGGACCATATACAACAGACACCTCAAATCCCTGAACAGTTCTCAACAACATTGCCTTTGTAAACTCCTGAAAAACATTTGCTGGCTAGGCATACCAAGTTGATTGTTCCCTCCCAGGCTTAACTCTAACTCTAACCCCTGTATTGAGGCTCTGGTCTTTCACAGTAAGCTGCGACGGGCAGGCCACATTGTCCGCATTCCTGATACAAGACTCCCTAAAGAAGTGCTCTACTTTAAGCTCCACAAGGGTAAACAATACTAGGATGGCAGAAGAAATGCTACAAGGGCACCTTGAAAGCCTCTATAAACAAATGCTACATGTGCACTGACACATGGGAATCACTTGCTATAATATGTACAAACTGGAGAAAAAACATCTGCAAGGGTGACAATTATTTTGAGCATCACCAAGTCGAGTATGTGGAAGTGAAGTGCAAGCAGTGCAAAGAGCTTGCAGAATGCAGAGTATCCCACCCACCCACTTCATCAAACACCAGCTGCCCGACTGGTGGCAGAGTCTAGAGTTTCAGGATCGGACTAATCAGCCAGGGTAGAATTCAAACCCCCAGAGTGGAAGCAAGTCAATCTTGACCTTGAGAGAGTGCCAAAGAAGAAGAACAGACCATACACTACCAGCTCATCTTGCAAAACCCAAACAACCAGTCGACTGTGAGATGTGGTTTTCAGTTGGTCCATACCTGCTTAATAATTCTGAATATACTAATAGCTCATTACCTTAAAATAGTTTTTCGTGTGGCTTGTGAAGTGGTTTGTTTATGTTTGCTAAAAGCAACACATATTCATAAAACTGGATTGGTTTTCTGCAATCAGAAGAAATTTGTTCAAGCTTTGTGACCTTTTTGAATTACACGAAGCCAGGGTGGCTTTCTCCGTAGCACCATCTTGGCCAATCTGAGCCAATTTTTGTTTTCATGTCTTGTATGTTAACTAACTTTGGAAATGCATGACAACATATTTGGGGAATATTAACAATTTCTAGTGAATTAAATAAATGTTATTTACAAAATAGTCAAATTGCTGCTTTTGCTGGTGTTTTACATATGGGCCCTTAGCATACCTGCTGGTTTCTCTGTCTTTGGCTTTCATTATTATTTCCTTGGTTACAGGATGTTGCCAGAACTGAGTTTCAGCGCTAATTCCACAATTCTTTCTATTTTGTATTGAGATGAGACAATGTAGACAGGAATACCTTTTCTGTCCCCTTCTTTGAAGCCTCCACTTGGCTGCTATTTGCATATTGAAAACCAGGAGATCAGGCTAGGAAATTTGCAGGTGGATCTTTGATTTTTCTTCACTGCATATTGAGTTGTGTTGGAACATGCTTGAAGATCTCAAGAAAGAATTTGTTTAGGATTATAGCCATGAGCAAAGAGCATAGAGAAGTAGAGGTGTTGTGACTGTTATGCTTTAGCAATCATGTGATCCTAAGCTTCTGGATTCAAGTGGTCATATTAAATTCCCAACCTGGTAAATACTTATAAAGATACCAGAAGTCATAAACCAAAACAAAAGAAATAAACCGAGAAACAAAGAACAGGAAAATATGGTAAAATAAGATGCTGTTGCTATAATTCTTGTGTTCATTTTATAATCTGATGTTTTATGATTATTACTTGAACCACAGTCAGTTGCAAATGATTCACTGAAATTGCAAACCTGATACTTTTATGCAAGAACCTGCTTAGATTTTATATGATAAATAATGTGAGATCCGACAAAACCAACATATTTTAGTGCTGCTGATGGTACAGAACCTGAGTAATCTTGGTGTGGGAGTCTAGTTATGGTCTTCTGTCCAGAAGCTGCATTTAACCTGGTCTGTTATTTTGATAAGGGCATCTGAATTGCTATCCTGAAGTCATTTAGAGATTGCTAATTGAAAGGGATAATTCTTTGGCTTGATAGTTGTTGATATTCCTTCCAATGGGAAGATGCCAAATTAGTGAGATTAGAAAACCCAGGAAGTGATGTCAAGCTCTCATATATGATACTTGTAAGTATAATGGGCACAATCTGAACATGACTTGCATACTTTGACACCAAACCCAAATCTATCATGATGCATAAATATACAGAATTATAGAGGCTTAAGGAATAGTATTATGTTATACATGCTGTATATTTATATGCACCAGATTACTGTATTTTTTATAGCTGTGGCCAGGTAATAGTAATATGATCTGCACACAGCAATCTTACTGCAACATTAATAGCAATTAGTCTTTAATTTGCAATCTATTTAAGAGCTCAGATTAACAGGATGCTTGGTTTGGTTTTCATCTTGATATATACAGGTTTCTGATTAATTTTAGACACAACTGTTACACAGTAATCTGATGTACACTGTGTAGACTGTCAACGCCATAAATATCCTCTCCTCTATCCATCCTCTATCCGCCTCCCCCTCTCTCCCTATTTATTTCAGAACCCTCTTCCCCTCCCCCATTTCTGATGAAGGGTTTAGGCCCGAAACGTCAAGTTTTCCTGCTCCTATGATGCTGCTTGACCTGCTGTGGTCATCCAGCCCCACGCTTGTTATCTCCCATAAATATGCAATTGTTATTTGATGCAAGTAGTTTGCTACAATGTAGCACATGGGAATAGATGAATTAAAAAAAACCGGTGGCACTATCTAAAAGGTTTTCTTATGTCAGCACTTCTCCAGAGTATACAGTTGCCAAATCCCATTTATCATTTCTTTGACTGAAACACTGGCACTGTCTTCACTTTTCCCATTTGCCTTGATTTTGGTTTGAAAGCTGAATACAGATGACTGAGTCTCAATTAAGTTCAAATTAGAATAGTATATATTTTCTGTTTTTTCCCAATACTGTTGATATATTTGAAATATTATAGATGATATCTCCTACCATATTGGGTGTGCTGACTTGTACAGGAATGTGATGTCACAGATACTGAAGACTCAAACGGCCACTTAGCTCTATGATCTTAGACTGAGCATCAATCGACTATTGGAGGAAGAGCTCACAGCCAACCTTATTCCCTTTTCACTCAATGTCTACTTGTGTACTTTCCAGTAAGAGGTAGGGATGCTATGAGTGGCCTCAACAACTTTGGACCAATGAAAATCCAAAAGTTTGGGGAAACCACACAGGACTGGAATCATCTGACCATTAGCTCAAAGGCACCTTGATCATCTCTAAACCAACCATAGCTAAGGTCATGTACAATGTTCTGCTCATGTGCTTTTCCATTTTTGCAAAACCTTTGCAAAATAGTGGCAAGACATTTAATTCCACTTTTTTGCAAATTTTTATCAAATAAAGAGATAGGGATGGTAAATGGAAATTTCTCAATCTAGTTGTTTGATGTTATTATCAAGTATTTTCAGGTCAGATCCATCAAAATTAGATGGCGGTAAAACTCTCACCATTCTCCTTTAGCAATATGCTTCAGCTCCTACCTCATGTTGCCATATTTCTATAGTAAAAGTCACCATAGTCTTATGAGACCATAGGGCTGCTTTCCCATTAGAGAAAGATGACTGGTGGTGGTTCAGCCTAAGGGTTTCCACACCTCAGGCGAGGGTAGAAGTTGAGAAAGAGAGTCCTTTAAAGTAACCTCAGCCAGTGTGAGAACTGAACCCACACTGTTGCCGTAAGTCTGCAATGCAAACTGACTATCCAGCCAACTGAGCTAACCAACTCCCACAAATAATTCAGAAATTAACTTAATTCATCTTTCAAATTTTGTCTGCAATTTTTCGGTGTGATTGCAATGAACCTGGACAGGAATGCTGTTCAATTATGACTTGTCAATTACTTGACCCTCATCATCGGCATTTCATAGCAGAGATCACTGGATGTCAAATAGGAGCAAAATTTCTAGTTTTTTCTTCTCCTGCGCCTTAGCCTAGAGATGTGTAAACCACTTGTTATACTGCCATCTATGACACTGCTACTTAGTGCAGTCTGGACCAACACTGGATCCTTCCGATTCTTATGATTTTACTACCTCATTGACCAGTACATTTCCCTATTAGTTCACTTGGGAACAGCGATGCATCTTCAGTATGTGACGTGCATTATTGTATTCAGCCTCGAGGGTAACACTCAATCCTCTATGCTACTTCATGCAGAAATTACGTATAGTAACATACAGTCACAGTGTGTAAGATCACAGTCAACACAACTGCTTAGGATGAAGATTATTTTTCTAAGCAGTGTGTAGGCTGCAGTGATGCAATTCTCTCCAACTCTGCTGATGTCTGGTCTCCCTTGTGTTAAGCGTGGGAAATGTATTTTCCCACTCATGTTATTAAGCATAAATTGTGGGTTGTCTCAGTATATGATTTGTGTTGAGGGTTATAAGTAAATAATTTACAACCATGGACGATGGCTGCTATATGTTAAAGGCTAAGTAAGTTATGCTTTTCCCTTACAATTTTCTTCCATTCTCTTCCTGCTACTGTGACATTTGCTACAGCATTCTTTAGTGGGTGCAGGCAATCCTGTAGTAACCTAAATGAGTCTTCATGTTTGAGGTGGAACAAGTTGAAGATCAGCAGCTTATTATGATAGACTTCACAGCCAAATCTATCTTGTCCTCATCTGATGTTTACCTATACCTTATCAACACATTTCAGTTCTGTTTGGATCAGTACTGTCTTGGACAATGCATTTAAAGACTGGGCTACCAATGATCTGGTTGACACACAATAGCAACAGTGTATACCATACAAGACACACTGCAGCAGCTTGCCCAGCCTCCTTCAACAGCACCCACAGCGTAACCTTTACCTCTTAAAAGGACTACGGCAGCGGAGGCATGGGAGCACCAGCACCTGTATCGTTCCCATCAGGCCATATATTATCTTGACTTGGAAACATTTCACTGTTTCTTCCATGTCACTTCTTCAGAATCCTTGAACTCCTTCCCTACTAGCACTGTTGTATTTAAAGCAGATAGTTTGCAGTGACTCAAGAGTGTAGCTTATGTTCTCCGGCAATTACAACGGACAACAATTGCTGACCTTGCCAGTGACATTTCTATTGCATTGAATAATTTAAAATGTGTTGTCTTATTATCAAAGGAAGATAGATGTTTATAATCAACCTGTTACAACACATTACAATGCATGTCTCAAGTAGGTGGGACTTGAACCTAGACCATTTGGCCCAGAGGTAGGGACACTACCACTATACTACAAGAGCTCTTAACTGAGGGAAGGATAAGAGGTAAACAACAGAGGTTCCCTTAAGTAATTCCTGGAATGAGAAGGTTGCCCAATGAGGGGAGATTGAACAGAAAATAGGAAGTAGTTTAGGAAAATGAGAGTTGATCATAATGTATCAAAGAAAGCTTATAGAAGGCTTGACAGGGTGGATAATGAAAGGATGGTTGGAGATTATAGTGTCAGGATAAGGGCTCAATCATTTCAACCTGAGATGAGGAAATATTTTTTCACTCAGAAGATTGTGGAACTTTGGCATTTTCTGCCATGCAGAGCTATTGATTTTTAAAAATTTATTTATTCATGGTATAACGGCGTCGCTGGCTAGGACAGCATTTATTGCCCATCCCTAATTGCCCAGAGGGCAGTTAAAAGCCAACCACATTGCTGTGGTCCTAGAATCACAAGTAGGCCAGATCAGATAAGGATGGCAGTTTCCTTCCCTAAAGGACGTTAGTGAACCAGATGGGTTTTTCCAACTATTGACAATGGATTCATGGTCATCATTAGACTCTTAATTCCAGATTTTTTTATTGAATTCAAATTCCACCATCTGCTGTGGTGGGATTTGAACTCAGGTCCACAGAACATTATCTGGGTCTCTGGATTAACAGTCCAGCGCTAATCCTCGATTCAGCCACTGGATGGTCAAGGCTGATTATCGATTTTTTCTTAGCACTAAGGGAATTAAGAGAGGCGAAGAACTGTCAGGAAAATGGAGCTGAGTTAAGATAAGACATTATCTTTTGGTTGGTGGAGCTGCCTCAAAGGACTGATGACCAACTGCTCCCATGTTGCAGGTTGCAGGGAGACTTGGATAAACTGCAGAATTGGGCTGAAAGGTGGCAAATGGAGTTCAATGCAGATAAATGTGAGGTGATGCACTTTGGGAAGAATAATAGGAAGGCAGAATACTGGGTCAATGGAAAGATTCTTGGTAGTGTGGATGTGCAAAGGGATCTTGGTGTCCAGGTACATAGATCCCTGAAAGTTGCCACCCAGGTTGATAGTGCTGTTAAGAAGGCATACGGTGTGTTAGGTTTCATTGGTAGAGGGATTGAGTTCCGGAGCCATGATGTCATGCTGCAACTGTACAAAACGCTAGTGCAGCCTCACTTGGAATATTGCGTACAGTTCTGGTCGCCCCAATCCAGGAAGGATGTGGAAGCATTGGAAAAGGTGCAGAGGAGATTTACCAGGATGTTGCCTGGTCTGGAGCGAAGGTCTTATGAGGAAAGACTGAGGGACTTGGGTCTGTTCTCATTGGAGAGAAGAAGGCTAAGAGGGGATTTAATAGAGACCTACAAAATGATCAGAGGATTAGATAGGGTGGACAGTGAGAGTCTTTTTCCCAGGATGATGACGTCGGCTAGTACGAGGGGGCATAGCTGCAAATTGAGGGGTGATAGATTTAAGACAGATGTCAGAGGCAGGTTCTTTACTCAGAGAGTGGTAAGGGCGTGGAATGCCCTGCCTGCCAATGTAGTTAACTCAGCCACATTAGGGGCATTTAAGCAGTCCTTGGATAAGCATATGGATGATGATGGGATAGTGTAGGGGGATGGGCTTAGATTAGTTCACAGGGCGGCGCAACATCGAGGGCCGAAGGGCCTGTTCTGCACTGTATTGTTCTGTGTTCTATGTCTTAAGTTCTTAAGGCAGCATTACTTTCCTGTATAATAGTAAAGATGTAGATACCACTGTAGTAATGTTGGATAATTTAACTCTAGACTCTGTGAGCAAACAGTTGAGGATACATAAGATGGTGATTTCTTTTTGCTTTAACAAGCATAGTATAATAAACAGACTGACTCTGTGGGATCTGCTACAGCTGGACTATCTATGTTTCTCCCTTGTGCTCTTTCATACCACTGAAGACATAATCGTCAGATCCTCTAAGTACATTCGTCCTCTTCTGATTTAGATACTCCCGAGAGTGTGAAATGAGCAGGCTGTGGTAGTTCATATCTATTTGGTAGGTCTAAAAAGGCTGGATGAATGCTGCACTGTATTGTTATCAATAGGCTTTTGTTGCATGAATGCACCTTCTGGGTCAGTCAGAGTCAGCTTCACATCCCCATGTGGACAAAGATTTCATTTCATTGTTAACTGGTCACATTGATCAACAGGAGACTTACAGGATAGCATCCATCATAACAAAAAGTTTTGTATCTTTATTACTACGTTATTTCAGTTCATAAAGATATTAGTGGCTTTTAATTACTCCTTTCTTGCATATTCTATGAGAACTGAATGCTCTGCAAACCCTGCATTTCAGGTTGTTCAGCCCCTCTCTTGAAAGGGGAGTGAGTGTCTCCACCTCATACGTTGCCACAGGAGGAGCACCCTGTAGAAATTGCTAAGAGCAGATGGCACCACATTGAACAGAGCTCTGTGTTGCAGAGTGGAATGTCTGTGCATATTTTGACTTTTTGAGCATCAGGTAAATAATGGTGTGAGCCTTATTAATTGCAGGACAGGAATTTAAGGATAAAGTGATGAAAGGTTTGGGGAGCGGGGAGGTCTGTGAATGATAAACATCCTTCATAAGTAGTAAGAGTTGAGTTGTTCTGGAGTGTGATGTTAGTGAATGTGTTCTTAGGTGCAGCTAATTGAGGCCCATACCATGACATTCCTTTTGGTTGGAGGAAATGAGTTGAATCAAGCCTGAATCAGATGTTTCCTGAAGTTGATAGCATCATGTCAAAATTCTTGAAAACCGTACTGGGCCTGGTAAAGACATTTCGCATCAGTTCTCTCCTCTTCTTTTAGATTCTTTTCCACATATTGCTCCACCTCTTTTTCCAATGATCTTAGTCCTTTCAGCAGTTCACCCTCTTCCAGGTCCTCACATTTCTGGAGGCTGTTTTATGAAGAGTCCAGTAGGCTACCACTATAAAGAAGTCCTTTGCAGGAGTATACTGCAGTATGCCATCTGACCTGTTCAAGCACTGAAATTACATATCTAGAAGCCTGACAAACTGTTCAATGATTGTCACTGGAAGATTGTTCCTAATTCATTCTAATTTTTCATGACTGCCCCAACTGGTTCTAGTCCTGACTGATGAACTGTCTCCACTTCTTAAAACATCTCCTCTCTCGAATAGTTACAATAAGGTTAACGTAAAAAGGATCCCCTGCCTTGGCATACCTTTTGTCAATCCAAACGTGTTTATATTTTAAAAAGAGCCAAATTAACCAGGCTTTCTTGCATTAAAGAAAGGGTGAATTAATTAGCTACTAAATGTGAGAAAAGATTATAAAATAAAACACAAATACAGACATACGAGAAACATGAATTGCGTAAATAGATAACAGTTGACAAAATATACAAATCAGTGTCTAGTTTCCATGAGGAGGTGGTGGAACTTTACTGCAATTAAGCTGGATGATATAGATAACTATGACATTGATAATGAAACAGGGATGTCTAATAGCTTTCCTCATGCTATAGCTCTCTCTGCACACTGGCCCACACTGGCACAGTAACTCACACAGTTCAGGGTTTGCAGTTGTTTTTTTTTAACCCCTCTATATACGTGAAACACAAACATGTCTGCAGTTTGGGATGTAACACGCAGGAAATGGCTTTCAGCTGAGCCAATGGATGTGCTTTATTTGGATTTCCAGAAGGCCTTTGACAGGGTGCTGTACAGAAGGCTGCTAAATGAGGTAAGAGCTCATAGTGTTAGAGGCAAGGTATTGGCATCGATAGAGCATTGGCTGACTGGCAGAAGGGATAAAGGGGTTTTCTCCAGGATGGCAGCCGATGATTATTGGAGTTCCACAGGGGTACTTGCTGGGACCACAGCTATTCACGTTATACATTAATGATCTGAAGGCATTGTTGCTAAGTTTTCAGATGACACAAAGATATATGAAGGGACAGGTAGCGTTGAAGAAGTGGGGAGGCTGCAGAAGAGCTTGGACAGGCTAGGAAAGTGGGCATAGAAATGGCAGATGGAATACAATGTGGGAAAGCGTGTAGTTGAGTCCTTTGGTCAGAAGAATAGAGGTGTATTTTCTAAATGGGAAAGACTTTGGAAATCTGAAGCATAAGGGAACTTAGGAGTCCTAGTTCAGAATTACCTTAAGGTTAACATGCGGGTTCAATTTGCAGTTAGGAAGGCAAATACAGTGTTAGCATTCATCTTGAGAAGGCTAGAATGCAAGAGTAAGGATTTACTGCTGAGGCGTATAAGACTCTAGTTAGACCACATTTAGAATATTGTGAACAATTTTAGGCCCCATATGTAAGGACAGGCATACTGGCCTTGGAGGGATTCCACGGAAGGTCCATAAGAATAATCCCAGGAATGACGGTTTTGTCATATGAGAAACAGCTGAGAACTCCATTTCTGTGCTTGATGGAGTTTGGAAGGATGAGGAGGGATCTCATTGAAACTTATGGAATACTGAGAGGCCTGGATAGAGTGGGCGTGGAGAAGATGTTCCCTCTACTGGGAAAGACTAGGACCTGAAGTGACAGCCTCAGAGCGAAGGGATGGCTCTTTAAAACTGAGATGAGGAAGAGTTTCTTCAGCCAGAAGAAGGTGAATCTGTGGAACTTACTGCTGAAGAGGGCTGTGGAGGCCAAGTCATTGAGTGTATTTAAGACAGAGATATATAGGTTCTTGATTAATAAGAGGGATCAAAAGTTATGGGGAGAAGGCAGGTGAATAGGTTTGAGAAACAAATCAACCGTGATCGAAAGATGGAGCAGATATGATGGAGCAGACCATCAAGTTTGAAATGCCTAGTTCTTTTCCTAATATCTTATGGTCTTTAGGTCTTAAACTCCAGCAGATACAAGCTTAGCCTGTCCAATCTTGCCTCATGAGGTATCCCGAGATAACAAGGTGTAGACCTGGATGAACACAGCAGGCTAAGCAGCATCAGAGAAGCAGGAAAGCTGACGTTTCAAGCCTAGACCCTTCTTCAGAAAACCCGCCTATGCTAGGTATTAGAGTTCGCAAAGTTCTGAGGTGCAGAAGGATCTAGGTGTTTTAGTGCATGAATTGCAAAAGGCAAAGTATTTTGTTTTCTTTATTCATTCATAGGTTGAGGGCGTCACTGGCTAGGCAGCATTTATTCCCATCCTTAATTGCCTAGAGGGCAATTAGGAGTCAGCCACATTGCTGTGGGTCTGAAGTCACATGTAGGCAAGACCAGGTAAGGATGGCTGTATCCTTCCTTGAAGGACATCAGTGAACCAGATGGGTTTTTCTGACATTATGCTTGGTGCTAGTATTTTCATCTTTGCTGTATCCCAACCACTCCTGATAGGACTGAAAAATTCACCCTATGGTTTGACATTTGGGATAGTTAGAGTAAGTAAAGGTTGAGAGTCATCCACACAGATGTGCATATGCTTGAAAGTGTTGACTCCCATCAAAGGAATGATACAAAAGTAAAATATTGCAGAAACTGCAAATCTGAAATAAAGAAAACAAAAGATTCTGGAAATACTCAAAGTCTGGCAGCATTTGTAGTTGGAGAAACATAGTTATAGTTTCAGATCTGAGACCTTTCATCAGAACATCCTATTTCTCTTTACATACATACTGTCAGATCTGCTGAGTTACTTCCAGCATTTTCTGTGTTTTTTTAAAGGAAAGATGTACTTGCAGTGGCTATTTCACAGGATTGATTCCTGGAATGAGAGATTTGTTCTGTGATAACAGCATTTTGAGTAGAACAAGAACTCTTGAGTTCAGGCGAATGAGAGCCTAACTCATTGAAACATCGGCCGGATTTTCAGAGGAGTGGCAATTTCATGCAGATTGCCATTCACACACTTCTTTTACAAAAAAAAGCTCTGCTTTCTGACAGAAAATTTTGCTCAGGGCTCCCTCAGAAAAGCAGATCCGTACTTCCATTCTTTCATAGCATAGAACTGTCAGAGGAAAGCAAACTGTGCCCCATTTTCACAACAGCCAGCTGCTGAAATTTAAGAGTCCTGACAGCTGCTTTGACAGCTGCTGTCAAACATTAAGTATATAAAGTAAGTACGATGTTAGGATGCTGGGAGGGCAGGATTCTAGATTAGCAAATGGTGAGAGAAATAGCCAGCTGTCTTCAAGCTTTTGATTACTTCACTGCAGAGATAGAGAAAGACCATCTCTGGAGGATTCTGCCTTTGTGTTTTTCACACAGAAACTACCCACCTGCTGATGATGCCGACATTGGTCTTCCCCCACTACTTGAACAAAGCAACGGTGTAAATTCAACTTGGAATGAATTCCAGTAACTTGTTTTTATAAATACAGCAAATTCTTCCATAGTCCTTAGTTTAAAGCAGTATCCTTATCCCATTTTGGTCTACAATTAGAAAAAAGAAAAATATAAAGATGTCGTCTTTACCAAGGAAAGTTTCAGTCTAAGCACTAAAATTGATGTCACCGCCCTTACATTAGAAATCGGTTTTTTGAGATGCTGCCCTCATTTGAGATGCTGCCCTCTTGCCACTAAACATGATGGCTCTTAAAAGGATCAGAGAGGTGAGATATTTTGCACACAGAATGCGCCACAAATGTCAAGATGACAATTTCTGTCCTAGTTACACAGTTTGCAACACACACTTTTCTGAACTGACTGAGACATAGTACTTAATATATAGACACAGAAATTGCCACTCAAAAATGGGAGTCTGTTTCAGAATATTTTGAAATACTCCAAAAAGACTGTGTTATATGGCTGTTGAGACCTGTTGTACACCTGATATGTTTTAGCTACCTTCAGTTTGTTTTCTCCATTTTAAGTAAGGTATGATTGACCTGAATAGCCTGCAAAACAGTGTGTTTCACTGCATCTCGGTACATGTGACAGTGAAAAATCAAGTCAAAAGTCAAATCAGTTTTCTTTTTTTCCTGTCGTGACTCTTCTGATCCATGCTGGGTTACAGTTGCGTGGTCTTGTGTCTTGATCCATGGTATTCCTCGTGATGAATGTTACCATTTAAGCAACAGCAAAGTCCAGTTCTCAAACTGTAGTAATTGTAATAAGGTCAGGCGAGGAGATCTCATAGAATTCCACTTCCTGATTGGACTAGATTAACAGCCCCAATTAGGGGGCCCTTGCTGACAGATATAAACAGGAGTGTCAGAGGTTCTGTTTACTTTAAGAGCTGGCTCTGAGCGAGCTGGATTGGTGTCAAGGATTCTCCATGTGTAAATAAGGTGATTGGTGATAAGAACCAGCTTCTGTGGAGTAATTTCACAAAGAATGACCATTGATTCATAAACAAGAACTGCAAACCAATGGGACTTGCATCTCCCCAGCCTAGAGGCAGCTAGGGACATTAATTTTAGAATTCAGGCTATGGCTAACCAAATTGCCAGTTCTAGGATTGGTGATGCAGCATCCATAACCTGAATCGGCAGTTGCACTTGTGTGAAAATTTCAACAGGGATTTCTTTCCATAGATAGCAGGTGTCCAGTGTAAAAAGTATTATAAATGCTGAGCAATGAGCACATCTGTTTGCTGATTTATCACCTAGATAGAGCGTCCTAATTAGATCTTTTGTTCAGCTTATTGATTGAATGCTATTGGCCTGACAGTCTATGCGTAGAACAGTGTAATCATTTCTCAAGCAGGTTATCAGGAACAAGACAACATGGTGTTGACCCGGAGGTCTGTGTACCAAAAGACATGGGTGCAGGATGTTATTTTGCAATTCTATGAATGGAAAATCTTCTTTAATTTCAGAGATCAAGTGTAAACTCTGAAGCTCAGTTATTCCCAACTACTTTGTCACTTCTCGGTAATCAGACGTGAGATAATATTGACAGACCAAAGATTTGAATCTGCAGCTTGTATAATAAACAACATTTTTCAAAAGTTAGGAACCTTTTTCTTATTTCTCCATGCATCCCTGTATTTTAGTGGCTCAGAAAGTGACCTAAACCCCGGAATTTGCGTGCTAATTTGGAATCAGTGAGAAAATATTGCATTCTATATTCTTTAATATTCTCCTCCTCTATCTCATTCTGTCCCATTGCTTAGATGACTATCATAAAATTATAGCATTTGGGGTGTCACAGAGAGAAATATAAAGTGCAATGATTTATATGGTTAGTGTACAGTTCTGTTGAGAAGCTGACTTGGTGTGCATGGCATCTCACCTGTGCGTGTTTACCCAATTTCCTGCCTGTGCTTTCAGATGAAAGTTCTGAACAAGCATTGAGGGACCTGTAACAGGTCTGAAGAATAATTTACAATCTGTTCTTATTACTTGTAAGAGTTGCAAAGGATGGTGAGGTGACAGAGTGAAGGGAGAGGAAAAATGTAAAAATACCTATTTTCTGTTCTCGCACCTAATGGCATGTGAGACAGACAAAACAAATGTCTAAAGTTAACAAGGACAGACTTATTGGGTGAAGCACTAATATATATTTGAATTAACTATCAAATGAAGGACAGTTGGTGAAAGCCTCCAAGCTGCCATCTGTCTGGAATAATCTCCCTCACTTAGGTATGCTAGTTCCAGAATATAAGGCATATTCTCAGGATGGCTGATTTAGTGGTATCTACCTGAGTGAGAAAGTTGTGGTTTCATACCTTGCTGTAGGATTTGAGTTTTAATCTTGGCCAAAGTGCAATGTGAAACTCCACCCTGGAGTGCTGTGTAATTGGACGTTCTATCATTAAGATGTTAAACTTAACTCCAGACTGCTTGTTCCAAGACAGCTTCCATGTACAGCCGCATTAATATTAATTATTATTTTTAAAATACATCCTTCTTCTTTTGTCTTGGTTGCATGGACAGTGAGTGGTAGGTCTCTGCCAAGAAGGTCTTGGTGAGAATGATGGTCTTTGTTTAAATTGCCCCTGCGCGCCCACTTATCATGCTATGCTTCAACTTTCATTTAATATAATTTCATCTAGCACTGGCCCCCTGAGCATCTTCAATTTTAGTTATTACATCATTGATGGTATGCCTTTAGTTGGATACAAAGCTCCTGAATTTCCTCCCTAAACCTTCCTGACTCTACTACTCTGTCCTCTTTTAAAACTCAAATTTAAAACTTTATTATTTAACCAAGCTTTTGGTCATTTGCCTTAAAATCACCTTGCTTGTCACTTGCTTTGTCATGTTCATGAAAAGCTTGCAGCGATGTTGTATTGATATGCTGTCTTTAGTGTAATATTGTAACTGTTGTTTATCAAACAAATGGTTCATTCCATTGTATTAATTCTCACAGTTAGTATGTCAGTACACGTTTAAAAGAAACTCTCATTATATTATCACTGTATCATAGCACATGGAATGAGGGCATAAAGGTCTCAGATGCCCTCTGTCTTGAAATCATCTGAACCATCTCACGCTGCTAGAAGCATGCTGTTCTGCTATAACTGAATAGCCTACAACTAGCCCAGATGCCTGTGTGTCTGTGAATGTAATCATCGGATATAATAGCTAGCTGTAATAAATATTCTGTGGATCTTCCTTTACTGTGTTATCCATGCCTAATTTATGTTAGGAGAGATAACATAAGGAGGCAAAACTCATCATATTAGTTGTGCATGAACTCTTAAGATGTTTGTAAGTAATTCACTGAGATACTCTGTAAGTGCATGTTCTTACTTCTGTTAATGCTGGAACCTGATGCAGTGTTGTGGCCTAGGAGATGATGCATCATTTGTTTTTGAAAAGTCAAACCAGAGAAAATGATTGCATTTCAAGTTGATTTCTCACCTCCCATAACCAGAGTTAATGTTGTGTCCTGACATTATTGCATGATGATCATACCTTGCTATCTAAAATGTCCTTTGACTTGTCTCTCCTCTTTAAGCGATTCTTAATAAAATTTTCTGGTCTTTTACTCCCTCTCTTGGGCAACAAGTGTGATATGTCATTCCTTGGAAATATCAGTTGGCAGGCCGCCATGATTCTTCCACAGGCTTGCTGTCACTAACAGCTAAGAGGCAAAAGGTTGGCAACCTGAACCAATACATTTACCCAGGCTGGAAACAAACTAAGGAGTCTGGTACAAAAACAAAAGTTGCTGGAAAACCCAGCAGGTCTGGCAGCACCTGTGAAGAAAAAATCAGAGATCAAGTTTCGGGTCCAGTGAATAAAGGTAACTCTGATTTTTTTCTTCACTGACACTGCCAGACCTGCTGAGCTTTACCAGCAATTCTGTTTTTGTTCCTGACTTACAGCATCCGCAGTTCTTTTGGTTTTTACTAAGGAGTCTGGTATTGCGGCCTTTAATGTGAAAACGTGGCTGCTGTATCCAATGTACTGTGCCTTTGTGATTTACTTATACACATCCTACACTGCAAAAAGAAACAAATTAAGAGGGTTACCTTATAATTCAGCATTATTCAAACCTGCTTGAAAATATTAGTAGTTTTCTGGGATCCCATGAAAATTGTGATGCTGTCTTGGAAGCCCCTGCAAATACTGACAGCTTCATGGGAACCACTAGAAATATTCACTCATTTCCAGGGAGTCCTGAAAATATTGGCACATTCTTCAAAATTCTCTTTGTAGTGATTGTCACACGGTCAGCCAGCTGAACATCATAAAACATGAATTCCCTGTTTGGGGCTGTTAATCTGGTCTGTTAAGGACTGTTCATATGTAAACGAAGGATGACTTGATGACGGGATACCAGCCTCTGTGGAGTTATTTCAATGACAGTGAGAGTAAAGCATGTTCGTGAAGGAGCTTACTCACAATAGTCTTCTTCGAGTTGAAGTAAGCATTTTTTACATCATGCCTCTGTTTGGAAGGTGTGACTCTTTCAAACGTGCCATCAAGGACTGGGCCCAATATGTGGGAAGAGTGCTTTTTTTTTCTGAGCAGATGACTTTGTGGCAGATGAAATACAACATGTAATTCTCCTGACAGCCTGTAGAGCCACAGCTTTTTTGGTTATTGGGACCCTGACTTTCCCTGAGGCACCAGATACTAAAACCTTTCAAGAATTGACGGATGTAGTTAAGGAATATTATGACCCCAAGCCTCTTCTAATTCTGAAACACTGTTGTTTTTACTCAGCAATTCAGGAACCAGGGGAATCTGTACTGGGATATTTGACTTGGTTAAGATGATGGGCAGAAGTGTTTAACCTGTAATGAGAGGCTAGAGACCGTTTGGTATGTGAGATTAATGATGTAATCATGCAAAAGCACCTGTTAGTTGAAGCCTAGCTCGACTTCAAACAGACATAAAAACTGGCTTTATCATTGGAAAATGCAGCAAGCAGGGTTTGAGTTGCAGGGTATTCCGGTGGAATTGGGCACCCTCACCAGTCCAACTGAGCTTTGGGGATACCACTTGAGTGCAGTCAGTTGCATAGCCTCACTCAGGCCATATCCTGAATGGAGGGACTCTTGGTCAGCCCACAGCAAAATCCGAAACAAAGCCAAGCCTTGGCTAAACAGTTGAAATTTTCTTCAGGCTCCTGGCTGACAAGCCATTGTAGTTTCTGCCAGTATGTGGACTCGAGGCAGCTAAAAAGTCTTACTAGACATAAATTGAGTAAGATAACTCATAGGCCGGTATCCAGGAGAGTTCGTACCCGGGGAAGTCTACCTTCATCTGGTTTGGACTGTTAGAATGCTTAGCAATATTCAAATCAGCACCAGTAAAAATAAATGTCTGGCTAAATAGTCATCCAGTTCTAATGGAGGTCAGTACTGGCACAGCCATATCAGTGATCATTTCTTGGGGTGGAAATTATTTCGGAAAGTTTATCTACAGCCTGATCTCCATCCTGGCACCTTTACATAAACTCCTAAAAAAGAGTCATCCTTGGAAATGGTCACATAGACAACCCCTCGCTTTTAGTGAAGTAAAGAAACAGCTATCATTCTATAAGGTGTTGGCACGCTATGATCTCAAGAAAGATCTGGTGTGGACCTGTAATGCCTCCCCATGGGCTGGTATTGGCTCATAGATGACCCAATGGATGCATCCAGGATTTTGGCTAATGCAGAGCATAATTACACCCAGATAGAGAATGAAGAATTGGCAGTCATATTTGGAGTCAGGAAGTTCCACCAATACGTTTGTGGATGGACGTTGGTGATAACAGACCACAAACACCTAATGAGTCTGCATGAAGAGGACAAGGAGGTGCTGCCCATAGCATAGGGCTGCATTCAGCATTGGGCTGTAATACTAAGTGCTTATAATTAAAAGTGAGAACACCGTATGGGAGGCCAAGTAGTGAATGTAGATGCATTGAGTGCCCCCCAGTAGCAAAACAACCACTGGTTGAAACCCCAAATGAAGATTTAATGGTATTAAATTTTCTGGACACACTCCCAATCACAATATCAGACTTTGGACACTGAAAGATTCAGTCCTGTCAAAACTGAAACAGCTGGTAGTGATGGGGGAAACCAAATGGCTGTCACAATGAGAATTGAAACCTTTTTGAACCTGAAGAGACCAGCTCACAGTAGAGAGCACCATATTGTTAGGGGAAGCAAGAGTGATTGTCCCGAGCAAAAATTGCCGCCGGATATTGGCTGAATTCCACTAGGGCCAGTAGGGGATCTCCAAAATGATGTCAACGGAAAATTACATTTGGTGGCCAGGCTTGGATGTACACATAGCCACATTGGTGGAGCAGTGCCAGGAGTGCCAACAAGAACAAAAACTACTGCCAACAGCTCCCCCACTTCAGTGGGAATGGCCGGGTAAACCTTGGGCTCAGTGGCACATCAATTTTGAGGTCCTTCCATAGGCTTCATGTTTTTATTCATTGAAGATGCCTACTCAAAGGCATGTGTTGAACGTACATAGAGTCCATTGGTCTAACATGGGAATGATGATAGAAAACTGTGTGCTTCTTTTTCAATATATGAAGCCCTGGAAGTGTTGGTCACACATAATGGGCCATCGTTTACCATACGGCATTTCTTAAAGTCAAATAGGATTTAACATGGACAGCTCCATACCACCCATCATTCAATGGCCTGGCAAAAAGAGCTGTCCAAACTTTGAAGGCAGGCTTGAAGAAATCGTCTACAGCCTTGCTGTATACCAAGCTGTCATGGTTCTTGTTTGATTATTACTCCAATCCACATGCAACTACAGGGATAGCCTTGGTAGAGTTGCTAATGGATAGAAGACTCTGCACCAGGTTAACTCTGATCTTCCAGGACCTGAAGCGGGAGGGTGAGATGGCATCAGGAATGCCAATGCCGACACAAGGCTCCACCAAGCGAAAGAGACTGTTTCATACAGAGGACAAAGTTTGGAGTAAGAACCATGAAATGGCCCTGCATGGGTAAGAGGCAAGGTCAGGACCAGTGATGTAGGTGCAATAGTCCTGAACAAGCACCTGGACCTTACGAAAGCCACAACTTCACAAACGGTGCAGAAACAAAATGTGCTCTGCTCCTTGGAACACTTGGAAAATCTGCCAGAACCCTTTGGATCTCCCTGTGCATCAAGTGTTATGAGTTCTCCAAATCAGAGAGGGACATGACAGATGTAGCTGCCTCGATGTCTTTGCTGCCTGAAGAAGTAAGTGAAATTCTACCGAGGCACTCCAGGTGCAAGAGGTGAGCTCCTGTGCTTCACATGCTGCCAGTATCACACGCCGGGTCAGAGGAACCTGACTCACTGCTAAAAAGCCCCAGGAAGCTCTCCAAGAAAAAAGACTCCAAGGGAGATGGATGTAGTGATTATAATGAGGTCAGCCAGCCGGACATCATAGGATATGAGTTCCCTGATTGGGTCTGTTAGTCCGGTCTAATCAGACAGCCCTGGCTGATAGATAAAAAGAGGAGTGTCAGAGATTCTGCCACTCTGGTAGCTGACTCTGAAGGGGCAATACTAGAGTCAAGGACTGCTCGTATGTAAATAAAAGGTGACTTGATGATGGGATATCAGCCTCTATGGTGTTATTTCACCCAAGTGTTGACACATTCATATGGACATTCCCCTGAAAATAATTGACTCATAGGATCATTCAGTTATAAGTTGAGAAAAACATGTCAGGGTTTTCACCATCCTCCCCAGGAGGCAGAGGGGCAATGGTGGCAGTAAACTGATAAGGAATTGTCGAGTCAACCTGGTTCCATCACTGAGGCATTTTACTAGCACTGGGATTACATTTAGTTTGGCTGGCCGTTTCAAGTGGGGAGCTGATTAGCATAACTGATAGCACAATTCAGGGCAATTTAACAGGACAGTCTGTTGCTGGGGTGATTGTAAGCTAAATGGGGGCTGTCACACTGAAGCAACCCTGGAGACCTTTGGAATCAGAGGCTTGATGGTCCAAAGAGGCAGCCATGGGCCGTTATGGCCCCAGTTATCTATATGGAAAGAGTTTTCTTCCTACTCTGATTATTTTAATCTTTTTTAAAATTACCTCAGCCGCTGATGTATCCTGCATGTCTCTGCAGTAACCATGACTTCTCCCATGGTACTACTGAGGCTTCAGAATTCCTTGAAAACTTTCCTATGGAGCTTTAGAAAACATTTAAAGAAAATTGTGAAGGAGTACGGTTAGGTTGAAAGATTAGGGTGATTTAGTTGGGAGATAGTGGTAACTGATGGATTGATAGCTGTAGCCAATGTGGAAGTTGTAATGGTCTGAACTGGGGAAGTGGCAGCTGGCAACTATTCATACTTTCTGAATGAGAAGTCATGTGGTGCTGAACACTTCATTGAGGGACAATGCTTGTCACCATGGATCCAAGGTAGCAGAATATTCTGTCTGATTCCATTGGTTTATTACTGAGTTTCACTGAGGGAGACGCAGTGTCCTGTCCCATAATTGCAGTTCTTCTTGCCTTAGTCATGAGGGTAATGACTCAAGCATACAATAACAGTCTCAAGATTCCAAATTCAAGTATTCCTTTTTGATGCAGTATTGAAATAAACTCAATCATGAATCGAAAGTCAAGAAACTGTTGTTTTTATATACTGCTTCATCACGCATTTGAATAAAATGTGTTAAGTAAATTACTCTCACCACCTCCTAAGTAACGAGGTTCCTTCACATCTCACCTCTTAACTACTTGTTTGAGATTGTGTCCACTAGTTCTGGGGGCTCCACAATCAAGGGAAACGTGCCTTCAGCATGACCTTTATCTAGCCTTCAAGAATTTAGTAAGTTTCAACCAGATCGCCTCTTGTTCGTCTAGATTCTGGAAAATACAGGCCCAGTCACCTTAGTCTCACATCATGGCAGAATGCAGCCATCCCAGGAATAATGAGAGGCTTGGATAGAGTAGATAGGAAAAATCTGTTTTCTGAGAGGCCACATACCAGGGGGCACAGATTTATGGTGATGACAGGAGGATTTAGGGAAAGTTTGAGGAAAGACTTTTACACACAGAGGATAGTGGCTGAAATTCTGACATGTCATGCCAACTTCAGGTTTTAGTCCAGCATTCTTTCATGAGAGGTTTCTTGGTCTTAGCTATACTGTTGCAAAGATCTCAAGTGACAGTTTTAAAAAAGCATTACCTAGTAATAAAGCAGTAATAACAGATCATCAAGTCATAGACCTGCTCATGTTCTCCCATCATTGTCTCTTTCCATCCCGTGATTCTGGTTTCCATCCTGTCCTCAGTATTGGGACTCACTTCGTCAATATTACAAATGATATTCCTTATGGCTGTGATCACAATGCAATACCCTTCGTCATCTTCTTTGACTTCTTTATAAGTCTAAGCATAGTCAATCACTGTTCTCATCCATCTCTTGTCCTTCAGCTTTTGCTGTGTTGGTAGCACTCTCACCTCCAAGTCAGAAAGTCATAGGTTCAAGTTCTACTTGTCTGACATTTCTAGTGCAGTGCTTAAGGCGCTGTGCTGCACTGTAGGACTGTGTAATCTTTCAGATTCAAAATTAAACCTAGGCTACATTTGCTTTTGAGGATGGATATAGAGAGTCCCCATGACTATTTTGAGGAAGAGCACCTGTGGCAAGTATGACCTAGCTCTGTCTGATGAAAAGGGATATTTATTTATTTGTTGCCCATGAAGCTCCAATATGAAATCATTTGAAGTGTGGTGTAGTGATGAGCTGTAGTGCCCTGACTACTATGCAGTCAGTTGTTGCTGACCTCCGAGCAGCTGCAATTCAAATTCAATCTAGATTCTGGATACAGTGAACCTGTGGAACCTGACTGATAGTCTTAATAGAAGGATTTTTTTTGAGGTTGAGGAATTTCAATGCGTTATTAATCGCTGACATTCTTTGTTCCTTCCAATACAGTTTTTGTTTGAAAGCTCTCTATATTCCAGAGAATCAGACAGATTGGATTTCATTAGTATATTTAATCTTCCGTGGGATGTGAGAATCATTGGTAAGGCCAACATTTATTGTCCACCCCAAATTGCCCTCGAACTGATTGGTTTGCTGAGTCATTTCAGAGAGTAGTTAAGAGTCAACCACATTGCCGTGTGTCTTTAGTTGCATGTAGACCAGATCAGGTATAGACAGCATATTTCCTTCCCTAAAGGACATTAGTAAACCAGATAGCTTTTTAAAAATCATTTTGTATGTATTAATTGAACTTAATTTCCACCAGCTGTCGCAGTGATATTTGAGCCAGGGCATTAATCTGAGCATCTGGATGACTAGTCCAGTCACATTTCCATGACATCATCAACTCCACAAAATAGAATGTTTGTATTGGAAAACAGCGAAGGATCAATTGTAATCTGCTTCAAAATATAATTCTAAAAGGAATTTGTTGTCAGTGTCTGAGTGAAGTTGTCCCATAATATGTAGATCAAATCACTCTTTCTGTGACCTTCTGTTATTTTCTTCTTGCTCTACTTGATTAGTGCCTTTAGTCTATCCATCATTATAAACTTAGCAACAGTCAGAAAAAAGGGTAATTGGCATGGGGTGGCTCTTGTTTTTTTTGTAAGGCAGGTGAACTAAATCATACAGATCAATTGATCACATTCTTGGGTCTCCCCTCCTCATTTTTTGTATTCATAAATTTGAAATGCTATTATCCATAGTGACTTTTAAAACAAAAACATTTAAATAAGTAAATAGAATAGACAGTACAGCTCGTCAGATGACCCACTTACACTAATACTGAGGAATATAGATCTGGACAGCTCTCTTCCATTCCTGATCTTGGCTTAGGCTGCAGTTTGGACATGAAAGCTGCTGGAATGTGCATGTGTGATGTTGTTCACTGAAGTTAGCGCAAGTTTAGCTGTGATGTTGCCATGGTGATGTACTTTAATGGCAATCATTATTTGGAATTACTTAGAATTTTGACTCAGAATTAGAAAAATAGCTAGCTGGACAGAATGCTAGAAGTACAGAGCTTGTATTATTGTGTTCCAGTAAGAGTCACCATCTGAAGAAGATGGACACAGTAAGTTCAGGGAAAGGGAACAAAATGTTTTTCAAGTTGCTAGGATGGTGGGACTAGGTTTTAAACAGTTTCTCCATTAGTTGGCACCTGAACTGCAGGAAATATTTTTCATCGTGGTTTTCAGTTGGATCCATTTCCCATTATGTCTTACATAGAATCGTTTAAACTGTAAAATGGACTGTAAAATAAGTCCAAGATAACCCGGTGTAGAGCTGGATGAACACAGCAGGCCAAGCAGCATCAGAGGAGCAGCAAAGCTGACGTTTCGGGTTGAGAGGGTCTGTGTCACAATTATACAGACCTGGAGATTTGTCAGCCTTTAAGCCTGCCAACATCTCCAATACCTTGTCCTTCCCTGTGTCAATTTGTTCAAGCACTTGCAGTCTCTCCCCTCAGGTTCCATACCGTCATCGTTCTCTTTGGTAAAGATGGATGTCAAGTATTGGTTCAGCACTCTTACCAATGTCCTCGGGCTTCATCCACACATTGCCTCCATGGTCCTTAATTTTTTTTTACAGATTCACAGAATCCCTACAGTGTGGAAACAGGCCCTTCGGCCCAACAAGTCCACACCAAACCTCAGAGCATCCCACCCACACCCACCCCCCCCAAACAACCCACCTAACCTACACACTACGGGCAATTTAGCATGGCCAATCCACCTAACCTGCACATCTTTGGACTGTGGGAGGAAACCCACGCAGACGCAGGGAGAATGTGCAAACTCCACACAGACAGATGCCCGAGGCTGGAATTGAACCCGGGTCCCTGGTGCTGTGAGGCAGCAGTGCTAACCACTGAGCCACCGTGCCACCCCAAATGGACCCTACTCTTTCCATCGTTATCCTCTTCCCACTGATATAGAATATTTTGGAACTTCCCTTACTTTTACTAGCCAGGGCTTTCTCATATTCCCTCTTTTCTTTTCTAATTGCTTTCTTAAGCTCCATCTGGGAGGCGATGGCCTAGTGGTATTATCACTGGACTGTTAATCCAGAGACCCAGATAATGTTCAGGAGACTTGGGTTTGAATCCTGCCGTGGCAGAATTCAATAAATATCTGGAATTAGGAGTGTAATGATGACCATAAATCCATTGTCCATTGTTGGAAAAATCCATTTGGTTCACTGATGTCCTTTAGGGAAGGAAACTGTCATTCTTACCTGGTCTGACCTACATGTGACTCCAGAGCCACAACAATGTGGTTGATTCTTAAGTGCCCTCTAGGCAATTAGGGATGGGCAATAAATGCTGCCTAGTCAGTGGTGCCCTCATCCCATGAATGAATAGAGAAAAAAAACCCTGCACTTTCTGTACTCCACTAATGCCTCTGCTGATTTGTTCCCCTTGTACCTAATAAAAGCCTCTCTTTTCCTTTTCATCATATCCTGAATATCTCTAGTCATCAATGGTTCTCTGGGCTTGTATCTCCTTCCTATCTCCCGAGAGGGAAAATGTTGGGCTTCCACTCTGCCCATTTGCTTTTTGAACCCCTCCTCCCAATGCTGTTCTGTAGATTTCCCACTAGTAGCTGTTCATAGTCTATCTTGCCCAGATCCTGCCCTATTTTACTAAAATCTGCTCTCTTCAATGCAAATCTTTTTCACAATTTGCCTCTTTCTTTATCCTTGATAAGCTTAAATTATACCAAGTTGTGATCGCTATCAGTAAAATGCTCTCCCACCACCACGTCAACCACCTGTCTGGCTTCATTCCCCAGAATTAGACCCAGAACAGCTCCATCCCTTGTTGGACCTTCTACATATTGGCCTAAAAGGCTCTCCTATACACATTTCAAGAAATTCACTCCATCCGAGCCTCAACACTTTGTCTATCCCAGGTAATATTGGGAAAGTTGAAACCACCTGCTATAATTATCCTTTTGTTATTAGTTTTACATATCTTCATGAATTGTTCACAAATTTGATCTCCAATTTCTCACTAACTCTCTAGAAATCTACAATAAACACCTAGCAATGTGGCTGCCCCTTTTTTTTATCCTAAGCTCCACCCACAAACCTTCATTCAATGCCCCCTCCAAGGTCCCATCTTCCTTACTGCAGTGACAGACTCCGTAACTAATAATGCAGTATCTCCTCTTCTTTTACTCCCAAATTAAATTCCTCCCCAACAGTACTGGCAAATCATCCTGTGGGGCAACATGGTGGCTCAGTAGTTAGCTGAGCAGCCTCACAGTGCTGGGGACCTGGGTTCAATTCCAGCCTTTGGTGACTAGGGTCCACGTGGAGTTTGCACATTCTTCCCATCTGTATGTGATTCCGCCAGGTGTTCTGGTTTCCTCTCACAGTCCAAAGATGTGCAAATTAGGTAGATTAGCCACGGGAAATTGCCCTGTAGTGTCCAGAGATGTGCAGGCTAGGTGGATTAGCCATGGGAAAAATGGGGTTATGGGGATAGCGTAAGGGAATGGGTCTAGGGTGGGAAGCTCTTCGGTGGGTTCATGCAGACTCAATTCTTTCCGCACTATTGGGATTCTATGATAATTTCTGTGATCTTGCAAAAGTGTTAGTGCCGCATTGTTTCAGACGCAGACCATCCTGCTTGTACAGATCCCACCTTTCCCAGAAATGATCCTAGTGATCCAAGAATCCAAAACCCTCCCTCCTGCATCAAATGTTAAGTCACACATTCATCTGCACTATTTTCCTCTTTCTTTGCTCACAAGCTCATGGCACCAGGAGTAATCCAGAGATTACAACCCGAGAGGTCCTGCTTTTTAGACTACTGCTAGGTCCCCGAAATCAAGACCTCATCCCTCTTTCTGCCTATGTCATAATACCAACGTGTACCAAAGCCTTTGCCTTATCATCCTCCCTCTTCAGGATTCCTTGCAGCCATTCAGTGATATCCTGGACCCTTTCATCAGGGAGGCAACACATCATCCTGAAGTCACATTGATGGCATCCATTTGTTTCTCTGACTATTGAATCCCATATTATTATTGCCCTTCCTCTCTTTGTCCCCTCCTATGCAGACAGGTTGCTTGTGGTGCCAGAAGCTTGGCTCTGTTTGCATTCCCTGAAAGAACCAGTACTCTGGTGGATCCAAAGAAAGGGAATTCATGGAATGCCTACAGGATGGCTTTTTGGAACAGCTTGTGATGGAGCCCACAAGGGAGCAGGCTATTCTGGACTTAGTGCTATGTAATGAGCCAGACTTTATAAAAGACCTTAAAGTAAGGGAACACTAAGGAGTCAGCGATCATAATATGGTAGAGTTCAGTCTGCGGTTTGAAAGAGAGAAGGCAAAATCGGATGTAATGGTGTTACAGTTAAATAAAGGTAATTACAGGGGCATGAGAGAGGAACTGATGAAAATCGACTGGAAGCAGAGCCTAGCGGGGAAGACAGTAGAGCAACAATGGCAGGAGTTTCTGGGTGTAATTGAGGACACAATACAGAGGTTCATCCCAAAGAAAAGAAAGATTATCCGGGGGAGGATTAGACAGCCATGGCTGACAAAGGAAGTCAAGAAATGTATCAAAGAAAAAGAGACAGCCTATATAGCGGCCAAGAGCACTGGGAAATCAGAAGATTGGGAAGGGTACAAGAACAAACAGAGGATAACAAAGAGAGAAATAAGGAAGGAGAGGATCAAATACGAAGGTAGGCTAGCCAGTAATATTAGAAATGATAGTAAAAGTTTCTTTCAATACATAAGAAACAAACGAGAGGCAAAAGTAGACATTGGGCCGCTCCAAATTGATGCTGGAAGGCTAGTGATGGGAGATAAGGAAATAGCTGAAGAACTTAATAAGTATTTTGCGTCAGTCTTCACAGTGGAAGACATGAGTAATATCCCAACAATTAAGGAGAGTCAGGGGGCAGAGTTGAGTATGGTAGGCATTACAAAAGAGAAAGTGCTAGAAAAGCTAAAAGGTCTAAAAATTGATAAATCTCCTGGCCCCGATGGGCTACATCTTAGAGTTCTGAGGGAGGTGGCTGAGGAAATAGTGCAGGCGTTGGTTGTGATCTTTCAAAAGTCACTGGAGTCAGGGGAAGTCCCAGATGATTGGAAAATCGCTGTTGTAACCCCCATGTTTAAGAAAGGATCAAGACAAAAAATGGAAAATTATAGGCCGATTAGCCTAACCTCAGTTGTTGGTAAAATTCTAGAATCTATCGTTAAGGATGAGATTTCTAAATTCTTGGGAGTGCAGAGTCGGATTAGAACAGGTTAGCATGGATTTAGTAAGGGGAGGTCGTGTCTGACAAATCTGTTAGAATTCTTTGAAGAGGTAACAAGTAGGTTAGACCAGGGAAACCCAGTGGATGTTATCTATCTAGACTTGCAAAAGGCCTTTGATAAGGTGCCTCACGGGAGGCTGCTGAGTAAGGTGAGGGCCCATGGTGTTCAAGGTAAGTTACTGGCATGGATTGAGGATTGGCTGTCTGACAGAAGGCAGAGAGTTGGGATAAAAGGCTCTTTTTCAGAATGGCAACCGGTGACAAGTGGTGCCCTGCAGGGTTCAGTGTTGGGGCCGCAGCTGTTCACTTTATGTATTAATGATCTGGATGAAGGGACTGGGGGCATTTTGGTGAAGTTTGCCGATGATACGAGGCTGGGTGGACAGGCAGGTAGTACGGAGGAGGTGGGGAGGCTGCAGAATGATTTAGACAGTTTAGGAGAGTGGTCCAGGAAATGGCTGATGAAATTCAACGTGAGCAAATGCGAGGTCTTCCACCTTGGAAAAAAGAATACAGGCATGGACTATTTTCTGAACGGTGAGAAAATTCATAAAGCCGAAGTACAAAGGGATCTGGGAGTGCTAGTACAGGATTCTCTAAAGGTTAACTTGCAGGTTGAGTCCGTGATTAAGAAAGAAAATGTAATGTTGTCATTTATCTCAAGAGGGTTGGAATATAAAAGCAGCGATGTGCTTCTGAGACTTTCTAAAGCTCTAGTTAGGCCCCATTTAGAATACTGTGTCCAATTTTGAGCCACACACCTCAGGAAGGACATACTGGCAAGGGACCGTGTCCAGTGGAGATTCACACGGATGATCCCTGGAATGGTAGGCCTAACGTACGATGAACAGCTGAGGATCCTGGGATTGTATTCATTAGAGTTTAGAAGGTTGAGGGGAGATCTAATAGAAACTTACAAGATAATGCATGGCTTAGAAAGGGTGGACACTGGGAAGTTGTTTCCGTTAGGTGGGGATACTAGGACCTGTAACCTTAGAATTAGAGTGTCAATTTAGAAGGGAAATGAGGAGACATTTCTTCAGCCAGAGAGTGGTGGGCCTGTGGAATTCCCTGCCACGCAGTGCAGTGGAGGCCGGGATGTTGAATGTCTTCAAGGTAGAGATTGATAAATTCTTGATCTCGCAAGGAATTAAGGGCTATGGGGAGAGTGCGGGTAAGTGGAGTTGAAATGCCCATCAGCCATGATTAAATGGCAGAGTGGACTCAATGGGCTGAATGGCCTTACTTCCACTCCTATGTCTTATGGTCTTATGGTCTCATCAATCTCCAAAATGGAATACCAATTTGTGAGTGAGACCCCAGGGGACTCTTGGGTTTCTTTTAAGTGCATCTATACTGTTAAACCACTTGCCACAGCCATTTCTTATGCTTCAGTTGTCCACATTTTGGAAAAGTAAATTTCTCCTGAATTCCTTATGGATTGATTAGTGATTACCTTATATCTATTACATTTATGACTCCCGCTTTTGGCCAACCCTACAAACAGAAATCTTTTGTCTTTATTTTATCTGCCAAAAGCCTTCATAATATTGGAGACCTCTACATAATTTTAAAGTGAGATCAATTCTGGTTTTAAAAAAAGTGGATCAACTCATGGCTGTGTAGGTAATAGAAACAGTGAGGGTGGATGTAGCAGAGGCTGAGGTTTTAAAAACTCACCTCTCTCCACTTTCTCTCGCTTCGTTTTCTTTCTCTTTGAGAAAAAAAGGTGCATATTTATGAAAACAACTTCTGTGGATCTGGGAGAGAAAATTGCTGAATACTGACAGCAAAGGGAGAAAAGAGAGAAAGGAATGCAGTTCCTGTGCTGATACAAGCTGGCATCTAACTTCATTTTTTGTTTTTACCTTTCAGAGCAATGATGCCTTAGGAAACACCTGGAACTGGTTGTATTTTATCCCCCTCATCATTATTGGCTCTTTTTTTATGCTGAATCTTGTCCTTGGTGTCCTGTCAGGGTAAGTTGCTCTTGATGTATCTATATTTTGCTTTAGAAGATTTCAACCCTGAACTTCTGGATCATTTGAATATTGCTAAAAAAGAGATTGCTGTTGAAGTTTTTCATTTTGCATACGTCAGATAGACAGAAGAATGCCAAATTTCAAAGATAATAGCAATTTATACTGAATGAGAAACTAAGTGCTGATTGTTTGGCCAGTGGACTCTGATTGGTCAAAGCTTTGAGTGAAGAATGTACCAGGGAATAGTCACTGCTTTTTCCTCGTTTAAACATTTTCAAAAAGACAAGTTGACCTTGACTAGCCAAGATGTGCCGTTGTGAATGCATCAGGGAACAATTACCCCCAAACTCCTGTGTTTTTGTTTAATGGAAAAACACAATGCCTGGGCAAATTCCTTTTGCCTGCAGAGGACTAGAACCTGCACATAGCAAGCATAGGTGAGCCACATTGTGAGCCTGACGGACTGTTTTCGGTTGGTTGTTGGTATAATCCTTGGTATACTTAAGATTGTTGTATAAGTCCTACCCAATTGCTGATTCACGTCTGGTGTCGGACACTATGTTCTGAATTTTGGCAGCATGGAGGCTTGAGTGCAGTCAGTACTCTGCCTGTTGGGAGCAGCCAAAGGAATTTTCTGTTTGATATGATCTGCCAGAGTATTGGACATACAGTCTATGCATTTGGCATTGTACCAGTGCTGAAACTTATATACCACATTACTCAATTGTGTGGTAGGCAGAATGTCTTTTTGGCCAGACAGCCTGTCAATGGACAATACCACTTGCATTACTATTGCATATTAGTAGCACACAAAGGCTAGCTTTTCCTGTTACTCAAATTTTTAAGGGAACTTACCTTCCACAATAGTTGGAGGAAGATTGGATACTTTTCAGGAACACATATGGTGGCCATGGGCTGATTCATCAGTTTGAACTAATCAAGCAATAACCTGATCGCTGTAGCCATTATCCTACAGAAGAGCTTTAATGTTCCTTGTTTCGGCATCAAGCTTGCACGGTGAGCGAATGGTTCACACCCTATTTACAAGGTTACCACTGAGGCCAATCTTATAGCACATACAGCTGAAGAAATTTCAACAGGAATATTGATCAGTAAAGTTTGGCTTGCATTTGACTGCAGCAGAGAACACATTAATGGCTCTCCAAATTAGCACGTTGAGGAAAGAGTTTGTTAGGTTGCTGGTGTTGAAGTTGTAAATGCCACACTGGTTTTAATCGGGAGCAACCCAGCAAGAATCAATGCCTTCAGCATAAAAACAAAGAAGAACAAGTGGAGAAAAGTTAGCGGTTGTAACTGTGGACAACAGGCAGACTATGGCTTACAAGAAGATAATGATCACAAGTTTTAAGATAGCTGCAAAACATTTTGGGATTTGTTTGAAGGAGGAAATTTCACTGCATTTTTATTTTATTCATATTGTGCTGTAACATTTTATAAAACCCAGCACTTACCTGATTTATCAAACAAGGCAGCTATTTCCTCCTGTGGTTTGCTTGAAAAAGTTTTAAATTATTTTAAGGGCATTGAGGAGTGGAAGATGGTAGGGTAAATGGAATCCATAGCCAATGTAACAACTTCAATTGACATTAGAATATACTTCTGTGTTGATGCTGAATCTTCAAGGAACACAAGGCTCAATGGAGATGAGCATTCTTTGAATACGTTCCCTCCCTTTTAGTTTCTATTAATGATTTTAGGACTGGTTGGAAAATCAATACAAAATACCTGCTTACTTGCTGAGCTTCTGACTTCCCTGGTTTGTTTTTCTGACTTCATTATTTGACAAGTCTTATTAGTTCTTTTCTGTTGTCAGGGTGGGGTCACTGTGCATTTGGTGTTGACAGCAGTCAATCCACGTAAAGGTCAGAAATGTAGCAGAAGGGGAAAGTGATACCCTGCCATAAGGTCTTCAGAAATTCTTCACTCCTCTTTTCCCTTTCCACTCGTGAAAGCATTAACTCTTTCTTGGGTACAGTTCCTTTAATAAAATAAGTCCTAAATTACATTCTTCATGTACAACTGAACTGCATCACTTCAAACTTCCCCAGTGTTCACACACAGAGAATTGTTAGCAGGGGTCAACAAAAAGTGAGCAAGGATGGGAACCTTGACTGATATCTTCTCCCCTGAATTTTCCCCTGTTAGAATTTTCAAAAATCTTACCAGGAAGGACTGGAAAATAGTAGAACAACAGGTCCATGAGGCTTTTTTTTTTGTTCCTTTTTTTCTTCGAATGTGGGGAAAACTAGAAAATGTATTTCCCTGAAGAGCGAGTGGATCTTGAACTACTATAGCACTTGTCGTTTTCCCTTAAATGGAGGATTCCAAGAAAATGACCAAATGGAGTAAAGAATCGCAACTACTGTAACTTCTCCTTTGGCATTAAACTCTTTCATCTGTCTTTGTATTGAGATATGGTGAAGTCTGGAGCCCTTGTTCTGGTGGAATGCAAGCTGAGTATCTGTGAACGGATTACTGCGATTTGGTATTGTTTGACAGTGCTGATGATTAGGAGAAGGCTGGTTGGCTGATATATGCACAATATTCCACTTTGTCAGAGAGTTGTCATAACCTGCACTGGAATAGCTTGACTGCGGGAGCAGCTAATTTTCAGGTCTTCATCACTACAATAGGATAATAGGGTGTTGCTAGAGTCTTTAGTTTTTGTAGTGAAATGCCACATTATGTCATGTAGAGTGAACTGAATCATTCACTTACTGTTCTCTGTGATGGGAATTTAGGGTCATGCTGAATAGCATCATTGCCTCTGTTCTTTTGATTGAAGGCACATGATTGACATGAGTTGGCAGAAGGGATATAAAGGGTCAGAGAGGTTTAGTGCAGGGATGTAGGTTGACATGGAGGATATGATGGGTCATAGGTGGTGGAAAGAGTGGTATAGGTTGTCATGGGGGGAATGAGGGACTTTGGGGTGGGTGGAGGTGCATAACTTGGCAAATGAGCATTCGGGGCCATGGGAAGTGGGACAAAGTCACAGGTTGACATGGAGGTTATAACAGGTGGACAGAGAGGCATACCTTGCTTTAGGATGTCTGTGGAATCAGGAGAACCACTGTTTCAAAATATCTTCCAGTCTGTTCATAACAATTCACAATTCCCTACCCCTGTTCAAAAGATACTGTTTCTTTTTTGGCAGTGGGGTGGAGCGGCCATAAGTTATAGCTGTTCAGCTGCCAAGAGCAGTCCTCGCAGCTCAGTGGCAATGTTGAAATATGGCTTGGGCCTCTCACAGGGACTTTGGACAGGTGGTGCAAGCAGCCCTTCCAATACACACTGCAGAGAAGGAAAATCTCCTCCGGTCAAGATTTATAATTGTGCTAAAATATGCTTATTCACAAGATCTTTTGCATCTGTTGAAGTCAGTAAAGAAACTAATGCCTTACATTTTCATGGTATTTTGTAAATTTAAACACCATATATGTGTAAAATTTTATTGACTGCCTGTAAAGAAAAGTGATATACAACAGCATGAGTGGGAGCAGAAGAATAACAATGTTTAATCAATTTGATCAGTTGAGATTGGCAGTCAACAAATGTTTCATTAAGTTAATCTGATCAATATCTAGTTGAACATTTGACCTGATTAATGCTGGACAATGTATTGAACCCAAACAACTTAGATTATTGCAGAGATAATATTTTGGTAATTTCTTTGCCAATGGCTCTTCTGACTGCTACAGTTAGTGGAGTGAAGAGCTAGCATCCACTTCAGTTCTTTGTTTTGGTTGTATCATCTAACTTAATTGGTAAGGTGCTACAAATAACTGCCATCCATCGCAGTTAGAAAGGGGAGAAATTATTTAGGATTTTCAACTCTGATCACATCAAATGATCTCTGATGCAAATTTAGTATTCAAGTTGGAGTAAGTGAAGACTCTGCTTTATATCAATTGAGATGAACTAACATCTCAACATGCCCAAAGTTTAAAATCAGCTTTGCACAACTGGGAACTGTTGCAAGTGACAGCACCCTGTGATCTGCAACATGGAATGAATCAGTCGCTGCAAGAGATGAGGGGGAGAATTGAGGATTTCACTGAACTGTATAATCTTAAATTGCTAAATTAATTTACATCAATGAGAGAGTATTTGGCTGGTCTCTTTCTTGTTGTAAATCCTTCTTGCTGTTGTACTCTGAGCTCTCCCTCAAACCTTTATTTTGCTATGTTTTTAACCACTTTCAAAAGTTTCAAAAACTAATATATTCAACCTCTGGTCCCCATCTTCAAACGTACTACATGTTCAAATCCCTTGTAAAGACACCTTAGGATGTTTCTCTAAAGGAAGAATTCTATTTCATTATATTAGAAGATGTAATAGTAGTGAAAAATGAGGGTAAGTTTGTGCTGTCTTTTCTGTTTGGAGCTCCCTTCCACTGCTATCTTCAGGAGATCCCAACTGTTTGCTTCATATGTTGCCTGGGTCTCCTTGGATATCACTGTTATTCATCCAGCTTCTCTGGCTTTGATGAGTAAAGCAGCACTAGGGTTTGGGACAGCTGTATAGCATGTCCTTCCCATCTGTCAGGCCTAACATCTATAGCAGAGGCTTTGGTCTCAGTCTTCGCCTTCATTGGGAGCATTTGTACCTTATTCAGGGCATTTCTCTCTCAAGTCCTTAGCTGCCTCTTCTGATACATAACAACACTACCAGGACTTTGCCCATTCGACTTAGTCCTGTTGGAAGAGTTTCTCCTCTAAATTGTTGTGTACTAGAAGTTATTGTTCTGAGGAAGCATTCAAATGTTGTCCCCGGCAGCTTAACTGACTTGATTAAGTATAGACACTACAAATAAATGGTTCATGACTGTTGATGAGTAATGGCAGTTTTCCATAAGTGGACATACATTTTCTGCCAATGTTTGATTTTGAGTAAGGTTTTTATAGCCAAGAACCAATAGTTGTCTCTGTTCTTATTGGCATTAATCTATCCTTCCCTCTGTGCAATATGTTGTGGGATTTGTAAGAGGTGATCTGTTGTATAGATGCTCATGAAGGAGGAATGACATTTTTCCATCAAGAGACAGATTTCATACCTTACATACTTGCACATGCCCTCAGAAACCTATTGGCTGGACCACTTCAACTGCTATTGGACTTCACTCTCCTTTGCTAAAACCAGTTAATTCCTAATGATTATCTTGGAAAAGAAAATAACTTTTGTCTTCCTTACTACCAGCTTTCTTCAAGAGCTGACATGTCCATCATCAGGCATCGTAGTGCAACAATGAATAAAATCTAATCACCTCAGATCTTCTGTTGAATGGCCACATGGTGTTACAATTTTCTGAAAGGCAGCCAATTAGGAAGCTGCCTCTGGATTTGCCATCAGTGACAGTTCATAAGACAGGAGACCGAATCAGAGGATCCAAAACTATAGAAAGGTTGCAGTCCCTCAGGAGAGGTGAGTATTGCTGATGTAAGTAGGGGAAAGCAAGGGGACCTCAAGATGGAGGCCCTCTCAACTACAGCTGTCAGGCCAGCATTGTAGAGGGATATCTCTTCCACAGGACTGCCAATGATCACAGCTATAGCCTTCATATATCCCTGTGGTTCCATGAAGTGGATTGAGAGGAGACATTGATTGACCACCCCACCCTCCCCCAGTCTCCTGCTGAAATGCCACCTTCAGGTAACTACTGTGCTTTACACTGAAAATTGCTTAGGGGCAAAAACATGAGTAGCTGTCCCTTGTGCTATTTCCTAGTTTCCTCCCAGTTCTGTCTCCTAACCCATCTCTACAGGGCCAGGAATATTCTCCCCAGTAGATTCCATTTTTATATGTTGTAATGGTGTGCAGATATCAAAGGTGCTGTAAACATGCAAAGTTTTGCTTCCTTTATAAACCAGTGCATGCTTCAGCTAACTAGGAGCAGTGCTACAATGAAACTTATCAATGTTGAATAATAAAAATTAGTTTCAAAATCATCCATGATGTTGCATTGAATGCTTATTTGCAATTTCACTGATTACATTCTGTGATTACGTTTTCCATTTCCATTAAAAATATGCTTGCTTGAAGATATTTTGTGTAGGTGACTTCAAGCCAGGAAAATGATAAAACAAAATTTTAAAAATTGAGAGTTTGCAAGTATGTCAGTCTTCTCAAAAATTGAATTAACTTAATAAATAGAGCTATTTTAAAATGGCAATTGTTTTGTGTATAACATGTAAATTTCCATCCACTGAAGAAATCAATTTACTTCACAGTTATATAAGAAATTAATCAGTTTATCTTTGGAGACATAGAATAATTATACATAATGCAACTTACCTTTTCTTCATCATTAGTATCAGTAATACTTTTACTCTATGTATTTCTGACCCTTTATTTATAGTCCCTGGCTGGAATAAAGTTAATTGCCTTCTTTTATCAACTTTATAACATTCCAAAATATCCTTAGATTCTGGGAGGGCCCTAGCTTGTTGTAATAAGCAAATCTAGCACCTTTATTTGTGAAAAGCAGGAGGCAGAAAACAGGAAGCTATATGCCAGTTAGCTTAAAAAAGGAAAGATGCTAGAATCTATTACTAAGAACAGTACTTAGGAATGCCAACATAATCAGGCAGAGCGAACGTGACATTCTGAAGGAGAAATAATATTTAACTAATCTATTTGAATTTTTGATGAAGTAACCTGAGGAAAGTCTGCAGAAATGTCCTGGGGCTGAGATGACCGACCTTCAACAACCACAAAATAATCCTTTGTGGCAGGTATGACTCCAACCAATAGGATTTTTCCCTGAATCCTATTGACTGTAGTTTTGCAAGGGTTCCTCGATGTCACACTCAGTCAAATGTGGCCATGTTTGAACGAAGGCCGTAATGAAGTTAGAAGCTGTGACTATAACAAAGCCTAAACTGAGCATCAGTGAATAGATTCTTGGAAAGCAATGCTTTTGATAGCACTGTTGATGATACCTTCCATCATTTTATCGACGATTAAGAGTGAACTAATAGGGCTGTATTTGGCTGGGTTGGATTTGTCCTGCTTTTGCGTACAGTGCATACGTAGGCAATTTTTCACATTTTATGGTAGTGTTGGAGTTGTACTAGTTTAATTAAGGTCACAGCAAGCTCTGGAGCACACATCTTCAGTACTACTGCTGGAATTTTTTCAGGACTCATAGCCTTTGCAGTATCCAGTGCCTACAACCATTTCTTCTTATAAATGGAGTGACCTAAACTGAAGACTGGCATCTGTGATGCTGGAGACGTATGGAGGAGGATGAGCTACTCCTATGTTCCTATCAAGCTTTGTAAGTAAGGCAAAAAGTACTGAAGAGTTGTCTTTATACAATGTCTTAGTCAATCGTAGGATATGTGGCACGGTGGCACAGTGGTTAGCACTGCTGCCTCACAGCACCAGGGACCTGGGTTCGATTTCACCCTTGGGCAACTGTCTGTGTGGAGTTCGCACATTCTCCCCGTGTCTGCGTGGGTTTTCTCTGGGTGCTCCGGTTTCCTCCCACAGTCCAAAGATGTGCAGGTTAGGTTGTTTGGCCATGCTGAATTGCCTGTAGTGTTCAGGGAGGTGTGTTATAGGGGGATGGGTCTGGGTGGGATGCTCTGAGGTTTGGTGTGGACTTGTTGGGCCGAAGGGCCTGTTTCCACACTGTAGGGATTCTATGATCATTCTGTGCCAAAGGGCTTAGAAGCCAGTTGAGTGCTTTTGAAATACAGCCCTCGTGATAAAGAAATGCCCCACCCTTGAGAGCTACCAGTCAATCTGATTGGCCAGCAGCCCTTGGTATCCCAGCAATGCTAGAACTCAGTAATGGGAACAGCCAACTTGGATGGAAAAACATTTTTTCCTTCTTGCCACTGCCCAGTATATTATAGAAGTGGAAGCAAATTGAGGGCCTTAAGCTGGCAATGATCTACCACTTTCTGATCGAAATGAATCTAAGGATGCCTTGCCCACTACACCACCACCCACCACTCACCCACCAAGTGTCACCCATGGTACTTGGAGAACCTGATTGAGGTTGGGTGGAGGGAGAGTGTACCAGTCACCTCAGATATTTTTATATTGCAAAAGGTCGGTATGTAGGTCATAAGTTATAGAGAAAACTGATAAAATGTTATCATTTATTAAGTGGAAATTGAAAACAAAAGTAGGAAGGTTTTGTATCAGAGTTAATAGGTACTGCAGATGCTGGAGAATCTGAGATAACAAGGTGTGGAGCTGGATGAACACAGCAGGCCAAGCAGCATCACAGGAGCAGGAAAGCTTGAC
>JAHRHZ010000277.1:14766792-14815856 GCA_024137785.1 Ginglymostoma cirratum | reverse complement strand
TGTGTTCATCCAGCCCCATGCTTGTTATCTCGGATTCTCCAGCATCTGCAGTACCTTTTATCTCATCTGACACTGAACTAGGCACCAGAAAAGACAACAGCAGAAACAGCCCCATCGAGCCTGCACAGTCCTCCTCACTAACATCTGGGAGCTGTCTCACAGAGGATGTTGGTTGGGAGAGCCGTCTCACAGATTCGTCAAGCTGTTGCCTGACATAGTCATACACGGAATACCTTACAGACAATATCCCAGACACCACTGTCATCATCCCTGGATATGTCCTGTCCCAACAGCAGGACAGACCCAGCAGAGGTGGTGGCACAGTGGTATACAGTCGGGAGGGAGTTGCCCGGGGAGTCCTCAACATTGACCCTGGACCCCGTAAAGTCTCGTGGTTTTACGTTCGACATGGGCAAGGAAACCTCCTGCTGATTACTACATACTGTCCTCCCTCAGCTGATGAATCAGTACTCCTCCATGTTGTATGACACTTGGAGGAAGCACTGAGGATGGCAAGGGCACAAAATGTACTCTGGGTGGGGGATTTCAATGTCCACCACCAGGCACGGCTTGGCAGCAGTACAGATCGAGCTGGTCAGGTCCTAAAGGACACATTTGCTAGGCTGGGTCTGCAGCATTTGGTAGGGAACTAATAAGAGTGAAAAATATATTTGATCTCATCCTTACCAATTTGCTGGCTACAGATGCATCTGTCCATGTCTTTATTGGTGAGAGCGACCATCACACAGTCCTCGTGGAGATGAGGTCCCACCTTCGTGTTGAGAATAGCCTCCTTCGTGTTGTGTGGCACTATCACCTGAACTAAATGAGACTGGCTTTGAACAAATCTAGCAACTCAAGACTGGGCATTCATGAGGCGGTGTGTGTCATCACAGCAGCAGAATTGTACCCCAGCACACATGTAAATTCATGGCCCAGCATATCCCCCACCCAACCATCTCCAGCAAGCTAGGGGATCAACCCAGGTTCAGTGGAGAGTGCAGGAGGGCATGCCAGGAGCAGCACCAAGCATACCTGAAGATGAGGTGTCAACATGGTGAAGCCACCAAATAGGACTACTTGCACGCCAAACTACATAAGTAGCAAGTAATAGGCAAAGCTAATCAAACCCATGAACAACAGATCAGATCTAAGCTCTGCAGACCTGCCACATCCAGCCGTGAATGGTGGTGGACAATGGAGTAACTCAGTAAAGGAGGAAGCTCCATAAATATCCCCATCCTCAATGATGGAAAAGTCCAGCACATCAGTTCAAAAGATAAGGCTGAAGCTTTTGCAACAGTTTTCAGCCAGAATTGTCGAGTGGATGATTCAGCTCAGCCTCCTCGAGTGGTCCCCAGCAATATAGATACCAGTCTTCAGCCAATTCAGTTCATTCCATGTGATGTCAAGAATTGGTTGAAGACACTTGATTCTGCAAAGGCTACCTGCCCTGACAGCATTCCAGCAATAGTACTGAAGACTTGTGCTCCAGAACTTTCCGCACCCCTAGCCCAGCTGTTCCAGTATGGTTACAACACTGGTATCCACCCAACATTGTGTAAAGTTGCCCATACAGAACATAAAAAGCAGGACAAATCCAACCCGGCCAATTACTGCCCCATTAGTCTGTTCTCAATCATCAGCAAAGTGATTGAAGGTGCCGTCAACAGTGCTTACCCCTTATGTGACCCCCCACCCAGTTCCGGAATCCCCAACATCGGGAACATTTCTTCCTGCATCTAGCCTGTCCAGTCCCATTAGGATTTTATATGTTTCTATGAGATCCCCCTCATTGCTCTAAATTCCAGTGAGTACAAGCCCAGTCAATCCAGTCTTCCTTACATACAAGCGCTGCCATCTCGGGAATCCGTCTGGTGAACCTTCGCTGGACTACCTCAGTAGCAAGAATGTCCTTCCTTGGACTAGGAGACCAAAACTGCACACAGTACTCAAGGTGTGATCTCACTAAGGCCATGTATGATTGCAGCAATATGTCCTTACTTCGATACTCAAATCCTTTTGCTATAAAGACCAATATGCCATTAGCTTTCCTCACCGCCTTTAGCACCTACACGCCAACATTCAGCATCTGTTCCACCATGACACCCAGGTCTCATTGCACCTCACCGTTTCCTAAACTGCCACCATTCAGATAATAATCTGCCTTCCTGTTTTTGCCACCAAATTGGATAACCTCACATGTGTCCACACTATATTGCATTTTCCAAGTTATTTGCCCATTCAGCCAGCCTTCCAAGTCACCCTGCAGCCTCGTAGCATCCTCCTCGCAGCACGCATTGCTACCCAGCTTAGTTTCATCTGCAAATTTGGGGATATTGTATTCATTTCTTTCGTCCAAATCGTTGATGTATATTATGAACAGCTGGGGTACTAACTCCGAACCCTGCGATACCCAACTTGTCACTGCTTGCCGTTTCTTCCAACTGTCTGCTTCCTGTCTGCCAACCAGTTCTCTGTCAACATCAATACATTACCTCTGATACCATGAGCTTTAATTTTGCTTACTAATCTCTTGTGTGGAACGTTGTCAAAAGTCTTTTGAAAATCCAGATACACGACATCTACTGATTCACTCTTGTCCACTCTACTGGTCACATCCCCAAAAAATTCCTGAAGATTTGTTAAGCATGATTTCCCTTCAGTGAATCCATGCTAACTAGGACCAATACCGTCATCGCTTTCCAAATGCTCAGATACTACATCCTTAATAATTGACTCCAGCATTTTCCCCACCACCGATGTCAAACTAACTGGCCTATAATTCACTGTTTTGTCTCTCCTTTTTTAAAAATTTGGGGTTACATTAGCTACCCTCCAGTTCATTGGAAGTCTTCCACAGTCTAAAGAATGCTGGAAAATAATCACCAATGCAAGCACTATTTTTGGGGCCACTTCCTTAAGTACTGTGGGATGCAGAGCGTCAGGCCCTGGGAACTTTTCGAGTTTTAATCCCATTAATTTCCCCAATACCATTTACTGACTAATAAGGATTTCCTTCAGTTCATCCTTCATGCTTGACCCTCTGTCCCCTACCATTTCCAGAAGATTATTTGTGTCCTCCTTCGTGAAGGCAGATCCAAAGCATCTGTTCAAGTGGTCTACCATCTCTTTGTTGTCCATTATGAATTCACCAGATTCTAACTGTAAGGGACCTACATTTATCTTTACCAGTTTTTTTTCTCTTCACATATCTGAAGAAGCTTTTGTAGTCAGTTTTTATGTTTTCTGCAAGCTTTCTCTCATATTCTGTTTTCCCCTTCTGAATTAAACCCTTTGACCTCCTCTGCTGAATTTTAAATTTCTCCCAGTCCTCAGGTTTTCTATTTTTTCTGGCCAATTTATATATCTCCTTTTTGGCTTTAACACTATCCCTGATTTCCCTTGTTAGCCATGGTAAAGCCACCCTGTTTTACTCTTACACCAGACAGGGATGTACAATTGTTGAAGTTCATCCATGCATTCTTTAAATGTCTGCCATTGCCTATCCACCGCATAGGTATCCTTGGCCAGCTTATCTTAGCCAATGCATGCCTCATACCATCAAAGTTAGCTTTCTTCAAGTTCAGGACCCAGTCTCAGATTTAACTGTGTCAATCTCCATCTTAATGAAGAATTTTACCATATTATAGTCACTCTTTCCCAAAGGAGCTCACACCACAAAGTTGCTGATTAATCCTCCTTTATTACACAGCACCCAGTCTAGGATGGCCTGCTCTGTAGTTGGCTTCTCAACATATTGGTCGAGGAAACAATCCCTCAGACATTCCAGGAAATACTCCTCCATCGCATGGCCACAAGTTTTGTTACTCCAATCAATATGCACATTGAAGTCACCCATAATAACTGCTCAACCCTTACTACACAAATCTCTAATTTCCTAAATGATGCCATCCCCAACCACACAATTACTGTTTGGTGGTTTGTAGACAACTCCCGCTATCATTTTTTCCTCTTTGGTGTTCCGCAACTCCACCCATAATAGATTGCACATTGTCAAGGCTAATGTCCTTCCATACTATTGTGTTAGTCTTCTCTTTAACCAGCAACACTACCCCATCTCCCTTTTCTTTCTGTCTGTCTTTACTGGAAATTGAATGCCGCTGGATTTCGAATTCCCATCCTTGGTCACCTTGGAGCCAGGTCTCAGTGATCCCAACTACATCAATATCCATTAATAAATGTCAGCACAGTTAATTCACCCAACTTATTACAAATGATCTTCGCATTGAGACACAGAGCCTTCAGGCTCATTTTTCTGACGTTTATTGCCCTTTCAGAATTATAATGTAATGCGGCCTTTTTTGATTTTTGTCATTGATTTCTCTGTCTTCCACTTTCACTTTTCCCCTTACTGCCTTTTGTTTCTGTCCCCACCTTACTTCCATCTGACTTCTGCATTGGTTCTCATTACCCTCCAATATTAGTTTAAACCATCCCCAATAGCACTAGCAAACACTCTTTCTGCACCCCGCCCACCTCCCCAGGATACTGGTACCAGTGCTGCCCAAGTGCAGACTGTCTGGTTTATACTGGCCCCTCCTCCCCCAGAATCAGTTCCAGTGTCCCAGGAATTTGAATCCCTCCCTCTTGCCCCATCCCTCAAGCCATGTATTCATCTTAGCTATCCTGCCATTCCTACTCTGATGAGCACATGGCACCGGTAGCATCCCAAGATTGTTACCTTTGAGGTCCTACCTTTTAGTTTAACTCCTAGCTCCCTAAACTCTGTTTGTAGTACTTCATCCTGCTTTTTACCTATATCATTGGTGCCTATATGCACCACTACCCCCTCCATAATGTGCCCTACCCCCTCCATAATGTCATGCAGCCACTCCGAGACATCCTTGACCCTTGCACTAGGGAGGCAACACACTACCCTGGACTCTTATTTGTGGCCGCAAAAATGCCTATCTATTCCCCTTACAATTGAATCCTCTATCAATATAATGCTGCCCCTCTTTCTCTGCCCTCCTGTGCAGCAGAGCCATCCACGGTGCCATGAACCTGGCCGCTGCTGCCTTCCCCTGCTGAGCAATCTCCCCAACAGTATCCAAAACGGCATATCTGTTTTGGAGGGAAATGACCTTCCTACTTTTCCTCTGTCTGGTGGTCACCTATTCCCTATCTTTCTCAGTAATTTTTTTCTGCGGTGCGACCAACTTACTGAATGTCCTATCCACAATTCCCTCAGCTTCACGGATATTCCAAAGTAAATCGAACTGCAGCTCCAGAGCCATCAAGCGGTAAGGCAGGAGCTGCAGCTGGATACACTTCTTGCACATGAAAGAGTCAGGGACATCACAAGGGTCCCTGAATTCCCATATTGCACAGGAGGAGCATGACACAGGTCTCCTGCCATGACTTAACCCTTAAGTTAACAACAACAGCAGCAGACCGCTGAGTCTGACATTAGTGATGAGTAAGTTGTTGGAGGGGATTCTGAGAGATAAGACTTAAATGCATTTGGAAAGGCAAGGACTGATTAGAGATTGTGAGCATGGCTTTGTGTGAGGAAAATCACGTCTCACAAATTTGGTTGAGTTTTTTGAGGATGTAACAAAAAAGATTGTTGAGGGCACAATGGTAGACTTTGTCCAAATGGAAACAAAAATAGATGGGGTGGCATGGTGGCTCAGTGGTTAGCACTGCTGCCTCACAGCGCCAGCGACCTGGATTCAATTCCACCCCCCCGATGACTGTCTGTGTGGAGTTTGCACATTCTCCCTGTGTTTGCGTGGGTTTCCACCAGGTGCTCCGGTTTCCTCCCACACTCTAAAGATGTGCAAGTTAGGTGGATTGGCCATGCTAAATTGCCCATAGTGTTCAGGGATGTGTAGATTTGGTGGGTTAAAGGGGGATGGGCTGGGTGGGATGCTCTGAGTCTCGGTCTGGACTTGTTGGGCCGAAGGGCCTGTTTCCACACTGTAGGGATTCTATGACTTTTTGAAATTGCTGGAAAAGTTTAGCAGATCTGTCAGCACCTGTGGAAAGAAATCAGAGTTAACGTTTCAGATCAAGTGACCATTCCTCAGAAGTGTCATCCTGAAATGTTAACTCTGATTTCTCTCCACAGATGCTGCCAAATCTGCTGAGCTTTTCCAGCAGTTTCTATTTTTGCCTCTGATTTACAGTGTCCACAGTTGTTTCAGTTTTTATTATCTCATATGGACTTTAGTAAAGCCTTTGTCAAGGTTCTGCATGGTAGACTAATTAGTAAAGTTAGATCACATGGGATTCAGGGACAGCTTACCAATTAGATACAAAATTGGCTTGATGGCAGGGAATAAAGGGTTGAGGAGGAGGGTTGCTTTTCGTGCTGGAAGCCTGTGACCAGTAGTGTTCCATAGGGTTTGGTGCAGGGTCCACTGTTGTTTGTCATTTACATAAACAATTTGGTTGAAAATTTAGGAGGCTTGTTTAGTAAGTTTGCAGATGACACCAAAATTGGTGGTATTGTCAAAAGTGAAGAAGGTTATCTAAGATTAGAAAGGCATCTTGATCAGTTGGGATAATAGACAAAGGAGTGGTAGATGGAGTTTAATTTGGATAAATGTGAGCTATTGCATTTTGATAAAACAAACAAAAGCAGGACTTATACAGTTAATGGTAGTGCCCTGGGTATTGTTGTTAAACAGAGAGACCTAGGGCTTCAGGTACATAGTTCTTTGAAGGTTGCATCAAAGGTAAATTTAAGGGTTGTTAAGAAGACATTTAGCATACTTGCCTTCATTGTTCAGACCATTGTGTATAGGAGTTGGGACGTTGTGTTGATGTTGGGCAAGATGTTAGTGAGGTCAACTTTGGAGTACTGTGCACGGTTCAGCCAAGCTGTAGGAAGGATATTATTAAATTGGAGAGGGCTCAGAAAAGGTTTACCAGGACGTTGCTGGAACTGAAGGGTTTGAGTTATAAGAATAGGCTATAGAGACTGGACGTTTTTCATTGGACGTAGGAAGTTGAGAGGTAATCTTATAGAGATTTATAAAATCATGAGGGGCAGGAATAGGGTGAAAAGCAAAGATCTTTTCCCTCAGCTGTGTGAGTTCAATACTATGGAGCATAATTTTAGGGTGAGAGGCGAAAGATTTAAAAGGGACCTGAGGGGCAACTTTTTTCACACAGAGGATGGTTGATATGTGCAATGAACTGCCAGAGGAAATGGTAGATGCAGGTACAATTACAACATTTAAAAGATATTTGGATGTACATGAATAGGGAAGGTTTAGAGGCGGGGCCAAATACAGGCAAGTGGGACTTGTTTAGTTTGGGAAACATGGTCAGCATGGATGAATTGGACTGAAGGGTCTTTTTCTGTGCTCTATGACTCTATGAACACAGAATCCATACAGAATACAAATTTAGTCAGGCTGTTTAGAACTGGGTGTCTTTAGGATTGAGTTAATATTTACTGATTCCCAATACTGTGCAATAATACCCAGTTGCTTCCTGGGAGTGTGCTAGTAATTTGCAGAGAATCCTGGGAGTGTCGCTATTTGCAGTGAGCATCTAGGATTGCACCAGTAATTTCGGGAATGACCTGACAATGAGTTCTGGGAATGTGGCAGCTTTTACTGGGAGTATGCTAATGAACACTCTTCATTACATGCTGTCAGTGTTCATAGGAGTTATACTGGCATCATATGAATCTTTACAAAAAGATCCCATAATGAAAATTTGTTACTCAGTATTTTAAACAGCTTATTTCCTTTTTTTAAGATTGGGTTTCTGTTAGGAAGAACTAAGCCACTCTATTCTATCTCATCCATTTTATTTCTCTTCACCTGTCTTTTCCTATCTGTTCTTTCCAGCTATGAGGAGGGGAACAATAAAAAAGAGCAAAACTGATTTATTGAATCCTGAAGAGGGTGAAGATCACCTGGCGGACATTTCCTCTGTTGGTGAGTGTTTAGCATAGTACTCCTATCAGTGCTAAATTAAAATAGAAATTGAGAGACACTGTGAAAAAAACTGAAATTTCCCAAATGTAGTGTGGAATTAAGTGGACTGGGGATGCACTGGCGTCGTGGTATTTTTGCTAGAATAGTAATCCAGAGACCCAGGAAATGTTCTGGGACCTTGGTTCAAAACCCATCATGGCTAATGGTTGAAAATTGAATTTGATAAAAATTGAGAATTAAAAGTCAAGTGATGACCATGACAGTATTGCCGATTCTTGTAAAAATCCATCTAGTTCACTAATGGCCTTTAGGGAAGGAAAACAGCCATCCATAACTGTGTCTGGCCTATATGTGACTCCAGACTCTCAGCAACTTTGAGCTGCCTTCTGAAATGTTTTAGCAAGCTATTTATCAACCACTAAACAGCCTCAAAAAAGGAATGAAACTGGATGGACCATTTGCCATCGTAAAAGGCAGCAGTAACAACATTATCAAAAATCAGCCCTTTCAACCATGTGAAGTCCTTCTTACCATGTGGGGACTAGTGCAAAAATTAGGAGAGCTATTTCACAGACTAGTTAATCAACATACACATGGAATCTTACTCCACATGCAGTGTCCCAGATACCACCACTGTCCCTCAGAAACGGCTGTCCCACTGGCAGGACAAACCAGCTGGGAGGCACCACAGTGATATACAATTGGAATCCTCTACATTGATTCTGGACATTTTCATGGTATCAGGTAAATCAATCCTGCTGATTACAATCTTTCAACACCACCCACCACCCCCCTACACAATCCCCGACCAACACATCCTTTCAGCTGATGAATCAGTGCTCCTCCACATTGAACACCACTTGAAGGAAGCACTGATGGTATAAAGGACACAGAATGTACTCAAGGTATGAAACTTCAGTGTCCATCACCAACAGTGGCTTGGCACTGACTGAGCTGGTTGAGTCCTAAAGAACTTAGCTGGGCCTGCAATAGGTGGTGAGAGAAAAACATACTTCATGTCATCCTCACATCCTTTCTGCTACAAATGCAACTGTCTATGACAGTGTCTGTAAGAGTGACAACTGTGCAATCCTTGTGAAAATGAAGTTCCATCTTTGTGTTAAGGATACCCTCAAATATATTGGGTGGCACTATCACTGCTAAATGGGATAGATTTCAAACAATCTAGCAACTCAAGACTGGGGTGAGGTGCCAATCGATGACGTGCTGTGGGCCAACAACAGTACCAGAATTCTACTTCCACACAACTTGTAGCCTCGTAGCCAGGCATATTGCCCACTTTACCGTTACCACTAATTCAGGAGATTGACCCTGTTCAAAGAAAAGTGTAGCAGTGTGTGCTAGGAGAAGCACCAAGCATATCTAATGATGAAGTATCGACCGGTTGAAGCTAAAGGCTAAGTAATTCCACAGTGAACAGATCAGATTTAAGCACTGCAGTCCTGCCACGTGCAGTTGTGAATGATGGTGGACAATTAAAGAACTCGCTGGGGAAACACAGTATCCCCAATTTCAAAAATAGTGGATCCCAACACATCAGTTCAAGGTAGAGCTCAAGCATTTGCAATAGTCTTCATCCAGAATTTAAGAATGGATGATCTATCTTGGCCTTTGCCAGAGATTCCCAGAACCACAGATGTAGTCTTCAGGCAATTCAGTTTATTCCACATGACGTCAATAAATGGCTGAAGGCAATGAATACTGCAAAGGCTATGGCCCCTGACAACATTCCGGCAATAGTACTGATGACGTATTCTCCGAAATTCCAAAGGTGAGGTGAAAGTGATTGACCTTAACATCAAGTTCATATTTAACCAAGTGTGTATCAAGACACCCTAGCAAAACTAGAGCTATTGGGAATTGGGGGAAAACTCTGCTGATTGGAATCATACATAGCACAAAGGAAGATGGGTGTGGTGGTTGGAGGTCAGTTATCTCTGATCCAGGGCGTCACTGCAGCAGTTCCTCAGTGTAGTTTCCAGGAACTAAACATCTTCAGCTGTATCATCAATGACTTCCCTCCATTGTAAGGTCAGAAGTGGGGATGTTCATTGATGCCTGCTCAATGTTCACCATTCATGATTCCTGAGATACTGAATCAGACCATGTCCAAATGCAGCAATACTTGGACAATATCCAGGCTTGGGCTGACTAGTGGCATGTAACATTCATGCCACACAGGTAGGAGGCAATGACCATCTCCAACAACAGAGAATCTAACCATCACTCCTTAACATTCAATGGCAGGATGTTCACTAAAATCCTCACTGTCAACATCCTGCAGACCAGAAACTGAACAGAACTAGCCAAATAAATACTATGGCTGCAACAGCAGGCCAATGGCTAGGAACCCTGTGGTGAGAAACACACTCCTGACTCAACAAAGTCTGTTCACATCTAGAAGGCACAAGTCATGAGTGTGATAATACTCCCCACATGCTGACATGAGTACAGCTCCACAACAGTCTAGAAGCTTGACACCATCCAGGGCAAAGTAGTCTGTTTGATTGGCACCACATCTACAAGTATTCAGTCTGTCCACTACTGACACTCAGAAGCAGCATTATGTATTATCTATCACCATGGATCCTTAGGCAGCATGTTCTAAACACACTACTTCTCCTATCTAGAAGGACAAGGGCAGCAGATACATGGTAACTCCACCATCTGCAAGTTCCCCTCCAGTCCAGGCAGCATCCTAATTTGGAAAACTATTGCTGTTCTTTCAATACAGCTGGGTCAAATTCCTGCAACTTCCTCTCCAATGGCATTGTAGACCTACCTACATCAAATGGGTTGCAACGGTTCAAGAAGATGACTCACCCTCACCTTCTCAAGGGCAACTAATAAAGGGGAAGTAATGCTGGCTCAGCAAGTAACACTCACATCTAACAAACAAATAAAAAAAACGACCAGTCAACAGATTAATTCTAGGTTGGTATCTACTTGGGTTGATGACACTCATAGAAGTAGTAAAGGAATCTCAGCTACCTTCCTGCTCTCATCACTGCTGTTTAGATTTGCACATGGAGAACAGATGGAGTGTGATTGATTAAATTATAAACATTTCATTTTCTAATTATCTGATCCTTTGGTTAGAACCAGGTGAGGAAGTGTGAATCAGCTTCCCTCTTTTCAACCTCCTTGGCTGGCTACAATAAAAATGTTTTATAGTAATTTACAGCGAGGGTTCCGTTTCTGAGCAGCCACGTGAATGATGAAATTCATGAGTGCGGAGCTCTTTCAACAGGTTGAAAATATGTTAAATATCGCGGACATGTGAGTTTTGCCGCAGATGTTGAATTTTGTTGCTACTTACTTTTTGACGCAAATAGGTGAATTCGCAGACGCATGGACACCGAGGATTTATTCTAAATTCTTTTTAGCATGCACTTATACCTCACTCCCATTAAAATGTACTTACCTAGCCCAGCAGAAACAAAAGTTACAGTTACAAGGCTTTCTTGAGTGAATTGAAGGTCAATTTTATTTCTTGTTGGCCCTGAGAAGATAATAAAGGCAGAACAAACATGTACTCAAACACAAATACCAAGTTGAAAGGTGATTGTGACAGCACAAAAATAAGATGAAAGAACATGCAGTTTTGACGTCCTTAGGATGTTCTTGAGGTATGAGGTTTTAACAAAATACACCAGTTGATTAGAAATTTTCTGGATCAGCACCCCATGAAAATTATAGACATCTTTAAGTCATGGGTGTTCAGATTTTCCTCCAGTTTTTTCTTGTCATCTGTTCCTTCGTCTTTACATAGAAAGCAGAGAGAGAACCTTCTCCAGTTCTAGTCACAAATACGTCTCTGCCAAATTAGTTACTTTAAATATAGATCGTTTGTGTATTTCTGAGTCTACTTATTGTCTCTGAGCTACATAATTATGGGTGATGATTTTCATCTCCTATGTATGAACTTCTCATGAAAGTCTAAACCAAACAGAAGGTATACTTTTCTTAAAGCCTGACTGGTTTCAGTCTCTCTTGATAAAAATAGTAATTTCATTTCAGTCTGGCTCTTGTTTATTTATGGTTTCATGAAACATGGCTCATCCTGTGGTCATTTTAAAATCAGCATGTTTTCCTTTTTGGAATCGGCCCTTGAAAGTCCAAGATGTTAAAAACTGATGATGGAAGTAGAAAATTACTACTCTGTATTTTCGCACTATCATAAAACCTTTCTGAACAGTTTTAAGTGTTCCAAAAAAGGATTTATTAAACTGCCAATCTCATCTCCACTGATGTATAAAGTGACACAACGAAACAGTAACTAATGTTCTTGCAGTATACAAAATTCATTTAAGTCAAGAATTTTTCTTGCTTCTTCATTACTTTTCATCATGGGTTGGCCTTCCTGAATGATTTGGTGGGTTAAGTACGTCATCTGGTATGTTGCTGAGTCTTATTTACTTGAAGAGCAGTAGTCCCACAATTAGTCATTGCTGATGCACTGATCTCAGTGTTGCAATTGGCTTCTGTGCAGCTGTGCTCAGGAAGAATGGAAAATCATCCAGAATTATTGATCTTGATTGCTACAGGAATCTATACAGTTTGTGGATTTAACTTGAGGGTGGAATTCAACTTGATTGTGATTCTCCCATGGTTGAAGAGGCTGCACGTTTACATTGAATAGCAGCCAGTCCTCATCAAACTGTACTTTAGTGCATAGCTTCAGGAGAGGAGGGGAGAAGGGAAAGTAACATCAGAAATTTTGATCAACATTCTAATATAATCTTTTTAATAATTGTCTGTCTGTTGTTTTCTCCTGGAACAGGATCTCCTTTTACAAGAGCAAGTATTAAAAGTGCCAAACTTGAAGGGTCTTCATTTTTCCGTAAGAAGGAAAGACGGTTTCGCTTCTTCGTCCGACGGGTAGTGAAAACTCAGGCCTTTTACTGGACTGTCCTTAGTCTGGTAGCACTCAACACATTGTGTGTTGCAATTGTACACTACAAGCAGCCAGATTGGCTCTCCGACTTCCTCTGTAAGTGCTTCAGAATATTTATATGTATTGTGTATCAGCAACGGTTGTACATAGGCTGGATTATACAATGTATAGGTAGATTAAGAAAGTGGTAGGATTTCATCTGCAATACTGTCTATGCCTACTTCAGCATTAAATCCTCAAAGCACAGTTCTATTTTAATTGCTATTTACTGTGCCCTCTATAATTAAACAGAAGCTTATGTTTTGCCATTAATAAAGGGGAGGCAGTGGTCTCGTGGTATTGTTACTTGACCAGTAATCTAGAGGCTCAGGTAATGTTCTGCAGTCCTGGGTTTAAATCCCAGCACAATAAATGATATGAATTTGAATTGAATAAAAATCTGGAATTAAAAGTCTATCACTTAATGGTTGGAACCAATGTTAATTGTCGTAAAAACCCATCTGGTTCCTCTAGGAGAAGAAATGTCTGTCCTTACCTCACCTGACTTGGCAGAGTCAGTGAAATGTAGTTGACTCTGAATTGCCCTCTGAATTGGCCTAGGAAATCACTCATTTGTATCCAAGGGCAACTAGGAATTGACAATAAATGATCGCACAGCCAGCAATGCCCACATTCGATGAGTGAGTGTAAGATGTGAAATACGATTGAGTTTTTAGGCCTCTTGGCCTTAGGCCATTTGGAAAGGTTTAGGCCACTCAGACTGAGGTTATTTTAATGAGGTGGGCTGTTGCCTGACACCTGGAAAACTCAACTATAGGCTAATTGTACAGAATGCCTGAGAAAACCATGCAGGAATAGCATATCCTGCATGTATCATAGCAGAAAAAGATCTATTATAATCGCAGAATTTTATAACTATATAATTTTATAATTTTAAATTTTATAAATTTTATAATTATAGTAGAACAGTGTGTCCTACATGTTATTTAAAAAGAAGACCTTTTAGGTATTGAATAACAGCACAGCTTCTTTGTATTAAAGAATGTTGCCATCTTCGTGGACAAATTCCTCCAAACCCATTTTTAATGGAAGCAGCAAATGTAAAATTAAACAAGAAGAGAAATTGCTGGAGAAATTCAGCACACCTATGGAGAAGAAGCAGACTCAATGTTTAGGTCCAGTGACCCTTCTTCAGGACTGGACCCAAAATGTTTCTCTTCACAGATGCTGCCAGACCTGCTGAGTTTCTCCAGCAATTTTTGTTTTCTATTCCTGATTTCCAGCATCTGCAGATTTTTTTTTAGCTTAACCTATGTAAACTTGTCTATAATCATGCTCCCTTGCCTTTGGTTAAATTATTAACTGATTGTCTTTTCTCCTTCATTTTCAGACTATGCAGAATTCATTTTCTTAGCACTCTTTATGTCAGAAATGTTTATAAAAATGTATGGGCTTGGGATTAGGCCTTACTTTCATTCTTCTTTCAACTGTTTTGATTGTGCGGTAAGTAGCAAGTAACTATTTCTTTGTAAGGTTTTAGTCTTAGATCTCCCTATAATGTCTCAGTTGGTAAATGCACTGCACGTTGTGGATCTGAGGCATAGACTAGGGAAGACCTGAATTCCAATGTCTCTTTGTGCTCATTTTGCTGACCTTGCCGCATGGACGCACAGAGAACGAGTTAGTGGACATGGTGGGGCCTGGAAGTTGTACTTAAGGTTGTGGCAGCACATTCAGGACAGGAAGATGGGAATGTAGGATTGATTAATCTTTGAAGAAAAGTTAGCTCCCGAACTGATCAGTTAGTTTGTTGAAGAGTGGAGAAGCTGAGTCACGGAGATTCACTCTGCAGTAGGCTTTGAATGTGATGATCAAAAGAAGAATTGGTAATAATATTTTAAATGTGCTGTTTTTTTTCTGGGTGATATTTTCAGTTAAAATGTAAGTGTTCAAAACAAAAGACCAGTGAATAAACCTTCACGAACATGTTCACAATTTTGGCAGACATCACTTATTGTGGAGATATGACAGAAAAGTATTATTCTTTCTTAGGCTAATATCCAGATATGTATTTTTCCAGTAGCATGCATTGGACAGTGAAGGTCTCACTGTTCCTCCCCTCTATTCTATCTCTGTGAGTAAAGATTAAAATAAAGTTAAGTCATTGCTTTGGGTATGACTATTGATGTGTACTCTGAATCAAATCAACCTGTCATAAAGGGTCGCACTGGAAACACTAGCCTTTTCTCATTCCAATACTGACTGATTTGCTGTTTATTCACAATACTTTTGTTTCATTTTTGCTCTCCAGTAATGTGTGAATCTGTACTCTCTTATTTCAGGTTATTATAGGGAGTATTTTTGAAGTGTTCTGGGCTGCTGTTAAGCCAGGTACCTCTTTTGGCATCAGTGTTTTACGGGCACTCAGGTTACTTCGAATATTCAAAGTTACAAAGTAAGTTTTCCAGTTTGCCACCCTGTCAGTTTAATATTTGGCAGTTAATATTGATGGTCACACAGACCAGAGTGTACAGAGTTTGTTGATACTCACTGATCCAGATTTTCTGGTTGGAAAATTGTTTTTACAGCAATGTGCCCTGAAAAATGTACCAGGACCCCTTGGAGATCCCAACACATTGACTGTATAAGAATTAACTGGGAAATTTGCTGGACAATTATCCTGCATCTGCCACCCTCTGAAAAAGTCTAAACCCTGAGGGATACAGAAGTTTCCAACTCATTTACCTGAAAAGTTATCCAGGAAAGGCCAGGACAAATAAAATCTCCTCTAATTCCTGGATAACAAAAGTACTGAACTTCACTGTGCTTCCAAATAACCGAAATCCCAGACACCCTCAATTTGAAACTGTGTTCACGATTCAACACTCAATCTACCTGCACGTAACTGCCAACCTACCCATCCACCTGCCACTCTTACATTCTTACCTACTTGCCTCCCTACTTACTCACCCACCTACCTGCCACCTTAGTCCCTCATCCACCTTCCTGCCACCTTACCTTTCTCAGTCAACCACTTGCCACACCCTACACTTTCCCTAGTTAATAGTGCTCATTTAGTGCCTCTCCCTAGCTTTGTAAAATGCTTTTTGGATTTTCCCCCAAGAATATGACAATTACTGCTTTAAAAAGGAGGTGAGGCTTACCCTTCTGTATTGATCCTGTGCTTCACTGGAAGACTCCTAGATCAGGTACACTGCATGTTTCTTAAGAGGTTGGATTCAGAGTCCAGGAGAGAAATGTGGACCCCCAGGGTAGGGTAAGGATAATGAAGATGGGTGACAATCTGACAGTAATTGCTGCTCCCTGGAAGATTTGGCCAACTGAGTTTGATTACCTTGGCTGGAAATTATTACAAATAGGTGAGGTGTAAATTGATTTTTAATAAGTTCAAGTGAAGTATCCAGTGAGTTAGAACCAGACCTTCTCTAAAGTTTTAGAGTAGATTAGTAGCTCAGGTTGTGGATGTTGTAGTTGGTTGGCTCGCCGAGCTGGTTCATTGTTTCGCAGATGTTTCATTACCCTGCTGGGTAGCATCATCAGTGCAGCCTCTGATGAAGCACGGCTGTGTTTTCCCGCCTGTCATTTAAACTCTGGAGCCCGTTGAGCTGGATTACCTCATTTCCGGTTTTCCTTCGCAATGGTGTATGTATAGGGTCGAACTCTACCTGTTTGTTGATGGCTTTCTTCATGGAGTACCACACTTCCAGGAATTCCTGTGCTTGTCTCTGCTTTGCTTGTCCCAGTCGAATTGGTAGTTCTCCTTATCCATGTGAATAGAGATGAGTGAGTATTGGTCGTGTCTTTTTTTAGTCAATTGATGTTCATGTACCCTTGTTGTTAATTTCTTTCCTGTTTGTCCGATGCAGTGTTTGTCACAGTCTCTGCAGGGAATCTTGTATATGACATTGATCCTGTCCATAGTGGGTAGTGGGTCTTTGGTTCGGGTGAGCAGGTGTCGTAGGGTTGATGTGGGTTTGTGCGCTACTCTGATGCCTAGTGGTCGTAGTAGTCTTGTGGTCAGTTCAGATGTGTTCCTGATGTAAGGTAGCGTGATGAGTATGTTGGGCCGTGTAGTATCTACCTAAAACAGGCAACAACACACTGCAACAGCACAGAGCTACACTAAAAAGAAGAGTACCTCTTCCAGATATTCAGGGACAATGGATACCCGAAAAACTGGGTCAGAAGATGCCTATTACACGAACAACACCAGGAAGATAGTAATGAAACGTCTGTGAAACAATGAACCAGCTCAGAAAGCCAATCAACTACAACAACCAGACCTTCTACCTTGGACCAGGCTAAGATCCACTTTTCAGTGATGGCAATGTAATCTCTCTCTGCTATGTGAATGTTGTACATGAGGTTAATTTGCTGAGTCTCAATTCAGTTCTTGTGATTGAGGATCTGAAGCACAAAACTGCCCCAAATAGGAAATCCCACTAATAAGGCACGGTGACGCAGACATAGAAATGAAAATGTATTGTATTGACAATGTGGTCATAATATGGAAGAGGGAATTTTACCTTGTACCTAACTATCTTGTACCTTACCTCAGAAGGCTGTATATTGACACTTGGGTACTTGAAAATTAAAATGTATTTCATTCCCCAGTATTATAATCCCAGCTGATTGTAATATTGGACAGTCAGATACCAGAATGAAATATGACTTGATACACCATAAACTTAATTTTCCCTTTTTTTAAACAATGATGGTCAGTCACTGAACCTATTCAGAAGAGGCTATCAAAGTACTTTCAATAAAAGAATATAAAATTTTATTATACACAACAGAAAAAAATGATGTTACGCTATACAAGAACTAATTAAAACTGTCTTCTTACAAATATCAGAAAATTTCAATGCTTTCACCCTCAACACCAATATTACAGACACTCAAACCTCGGTGAATGTTAACCCCTGTATCCACCTTAAAGATGCTTGACTTGGAGCAGGTCTGCTATTCCTTTTAATACGTTGACGTGAATGCCACAAGTTCCCTTTTGGATTGAAGATATCTCTATTGTTTCCCATAAATGTGTGAACAAATTAATTCAGGCAATGTAATGATGCAGTCATGTTTCCATACAGAATACCTCATTGTGATTCTCTGACAATAGTGCAAAAATCCTTTGGTAATCATGACATAAGAACATCTTACGTTGCCATCAATGATCTTCTAGGAATTTAAAAATAAAATTATACATTTAAGTAAACTTGAAAAATGATCTTTTGAGGATATTTGGTTGTATTGACTGTTTAATGGCCTTGATATAATAGGATTTGAGCTGCTTGTTTGACAAATACTACATCAGATAATTGAATGCACCGTCTATCCTGATTAGTGATCATTATTAATTTTGTTTTAAACAAACTGATTTTATTTAATTAATGCTTTCATTTGAGAAGAACACTTGTGATTATTCTGTTGGGATAGGGCTTTCGGTATAAAATCACTCAGTGAACATCTTTAAAATGTTCATACTGTGTTAACACAGGTGCAGGATTTAATGCTGATTTGAATTTTGGCTGCCTCTAGGACAATAAAAACTGATAGATATTTCTTTTTACCCCAGGTACTGGGCTTCTCTTCGAAACTTGGTTGTCTCCTTACTGAGTTCCATGAAGTCTATTATTAGCTTATTGTTCCTATTGTTCCTCTTTATCGTTGTATTTGCCCTTTTAGGGATGCAGCTCTTTGGTGGCCAGTAAGTACTGAGTTTCTAGATATTTTGGTTTATATGCATATAACTTTATGATCTAATCAAATCTTGCATTAATTGTGGATACTTAATTAGGTGAAAGAAATGGTTTGATTAGTAGTAATGATACATGACGTAATAAGGTCATAACCAGGAAATGGTTTCAAACAGCATTGATTATAGTGGGAGATTTTGCTAAAATTATACTTGAAGATTCATTATTTTAAGTTTTGCTAGGACCTGTGTTATGATCTCCACCAAACAGTTAACTTTTAAAAGAATTTTGAACTTCCACTCAATAGCTGAGAGGATGAATAAACAATAAATTTGTAGGAAGCTTATACTTTAAACTACAAAAAACAATTTCCCCTATTTCTTTAACGCAACCAAAAACACACTTTGCAATATACTTTATGCTGGCCTTTAAGTAGACAAATCAGTTCTCCTGTAAGCAGTCCAAGGTGAGTCTTAACTCCTGAGGGTTAACCTCTGTCCTTTTCCTTTCTGAGCCTGGCAACTTTTAATCTGACAACTGACTTTCAGTGAGTATTTTTACTCCGAGATTCTTGCTCTACAACTAGGTACAAAAAACTTCCAGCTTCAATGTAACAATTCATGAATTTGGTTTTTCAATCCATGTACTAGCTCTCACCCACATCCCTGTATGGTGAACCAAAGTATCTTGTTGCTCTATCTCCTTGGGATATCAGGGATACCTTTAGAAACCGTTCCCTCTTGAAGACATCTCCATGGCAACATGAATCACATGGACCTTGTACCCAGGTAGAAAAGCTGATTAATTTTCCTTAACACCTCACCTCTCATTTGTCTTGGGAGTAAATTGAAAGTTTATAGCGTAACCATTTGTAATCTGACATTCTCAACACTTTTCTGAGACTTTGGAGACTTCCAGTCTATCGACTATTAGCACATAGGTTACAACCAGTGTCTTCAAGTGTAAGCACCTTGCATCTTCTTCTCAAGTAAAGAATGTGGGCCCTCTTTGAGCTACAACAATCAAAATAATCCCGCTTACAGTTAGCTGACTTTGGATCAGTTTACATGATCCCCTTCATTTTTCATTGAAATAAAGCCACAGTCTTAAAACATAACAATCTTATAAATCACATAATTAAGACATGGCCGAAAGACAGCTAAATGTAAAATTTTAAGGTCTGGCTTTGAAAAAATCTTTTCTAAATTGGGACTAGTTTAAGTTGCATTCTCTTTTCTTTAAACAGTGCTGTAGAGATAGTAGTGGGGAACAAGGAAATGGCTGAGGAACTGAATAATTACTTCGCGTCAATCTTCACGGTGGAAGACATGAGTAATATCCCAATAATTCAAGAGCGTCAGGGGGCAGAGCTCAGTATGGTAGCCATCACCAAGGAAAAGGTGCTAGTAAAACTGATTGGCTTGAAGGTGGACAAATAACCTGGACCAGATGGATTACACCCCAGAGTTCTAAAGGAGATGGCTTGAGAGATAGTTGAAGCATTAGTGGTGATCTTTCAGGAATCGCTAGAGTCAGGGAGTGTCCCAGAGGACTGGAAAATTGCTAACATGACACCCCTGTTTAAAAAGGGAGTAAGGCAAAAGACAAAAAATTACAGGCCGATTAGCCTAACCTCGGTCGTGGGTAAGATTTTGGAGTCCATTGTAAAGGATGAGATTTCTGAATATTTGGAAGTGTATGGTAAAGTAGGGCAAAGTCAGCTTTGTTTCATCAAGGGGAGGTCATGCCTGACAAATCTGCTCAAATTCTTTGAGGAAGTAACGAGCAGGGTAGACCAAGGAGAGTCAATTGATGTTATCTACCTGGACTTCAAGAAGGCCTTTGGTAAGGTGCCGCACACAAGGCTGCTGAGTAAGATAAGGGCCCAGGGTGTTAGAGGCAAGGTGCTAGCATGGATAGAAGATTGGCTGTCTGGCAGAAAGCAGAAAGTGGGGATAAAAGGGTCTTTCTCAGGATGGCAACCGGTGACAAGTGGTGTTCTACAAGGGTCAGTGTTGGGACCACAACTTTTCACTTTGTACATTAATGATCTCGATGAAGGAACTGTGGGCATTCTGGCTAAGTTTGCAGGTGATACAAAGATAGATGGAGGGACAGGTAGTATTGAGGAGATGACGAGGCTGCAGAAGGATTTGGACAGGTTAGGACAGTGGGCAAAGAAGTGGCAGATGGAGTACAATGTGGGAAAGTGTGAGGTCATGCTCTTTGGTAAGAAAAGTAAAAGCATGGAGTATTTTCTAAATGGGGAGAAAATTCAGAAGTCTGAAGTGCAAAGAATCTTGGGAGTTCTAGTCCAGGATTCTCTCAAGGTAAACTTGCAGGTTGAGTCAGTAGTCAGGAAGGCAAATGCAATGTTGGCATTTATTTTGAGAGGACTTGAATATAAAAGCAGGGATATACTACTGAGTCTTTATAAGGCTCTGGTCAGGCCAAATTTGGAGTAGTTTTGGGCCCCATATCTCAGGAAGGATGTACTGGCCTGCAGCGGGTTCAGAGGAGGTTCACGAGAATGGTCCCAGGAATGGAAAGCTTAACATATGAGGAATGTTTGAGGACTCTGGTATTATACTCATTGGAGTTTAGAAGGATGAGGAGGGGATCTAATTGAAACTTACAGAATACTGAATGGCCTGGACAGAGTGGATGTTGGGAAGATCTTCCATTGGTAGGAGAGACTAGGACCTGAGGGCACAGCTTTAGAGTAAAGGGAAGACCTTTTAGAACGGAGATAAGGAGAAACTTCTTCAGCCAGAGAGTGGTGAATCTATGGAATTCACTGCCACAGAAGGCTGTGGAGGCCAGGTCATTGAGTACATTTAAGACTGAGATAGATAGGTTCTTGATTATCAAGGGGATCAAGAGTTATGGGGAGAAAGCAGGAGAATGGGGTTGAGGAACTTATCAGCCATGATTGAATGGCGGAGCAGACTCGCTGGGCCGAATGACCTAATTTCTGCTCCTATGTCTTATGGCCTTATGGTCTAAAATGTTAATCTTTCTGGAGTGATAGTTCAATACCTTTACATTATAATCATATGCATGGTTCTTACTCTAATAACTTTTTTCCCCTGCTATCCTTCTGATAGCATTGACTCCTAGCTAGGAGTGTTACATATCTGTCATAGTAAAACTAAACAGACATGGAATATTTTAGTACTAATTTGGATCTGCTTCAAAATTAGGAAAATTAACATTCCAGCAAAGCTCTTACAAAACAAAGGCATACTCCGACTCTCACAATTTTTTTCATAAAAGTGCAAGATATCTGGAGAATATCATGTCTGTAATGTTTTTAAGACATTACAATGAAGGAGAGGGTTTAAAAATAAGAGGTTATATGGTTTGATTACTCATTTAATGAATGCAACGTTTACTTCTTTCAGTCGGATACCATAGGCCAATTCTTGGTCAAAGTTTGCAGGTTTTAGCAGAGACAATAAGTGGGATCAATAGTTACATCAATGAAGAGCAAAGCCCATCTCTATCCAGCATCCATAGCTAGAAAGTCTGTATGCAGGAAGAACAAAGTCAGCTTTGCTTCATGTTATCTTCCTTGCTTTGCAATTAAATTGTCTTTCACTGTCCATTTTCACATATAAAAATAACTATTTAGGAAAGACACTGAAGGCTTTTTGGTGTAATCGGAACTGACAGGAGGGATTAGTGCTTTCAATTACGGGCAGGGGAAGCATTTGAAAAGAAACCATAATTTGGTTTCGAATGAAATCTAAAGGAAAACATAGTTTTGATTCCAAGTTTCCTCTTGTTTAATCTTACAGATTTAATTTTGAGTCTGGCACACCCTCCACCAACTTTGATACTTTCCCTGCAGCAATAATGACTGTATTTCAGGTAAGACACAATGTTGAAATATTTCACTCAATCAGTTGAAATAAGTAAAAAGGACAGTAAAAATTCAACTAATGCACATCTTGGGTCTAAAAAAGAATGTGGTTTAATTTTAGAAAAATCAGTGTAAGGTACTGCACTATTGCTATTAAGCCCTTTTTGTCATTCTGTCTCAAAACACTTCACACAATTAATTATTGTTGTTGTGGCAATCAAAGTGTTCTGGTGTTCAAGCTAAGTTATGCAGATTTAGCTGATCACCTTGTGACCTTCTAAGATGTACCTTTTAAACAAAATGAATACTGTACTATGTTGCTGAATTTGTCCAGAATGTTACAAGAATTTGCAATTGGGCATTTGAAAGCGACCTCTTGCATGCTGCTGTTTCTGACGTATAAACTGTGTACCACCAAGACCTTACTGTTCTGTGAATGGAATGGATAATGGGAAACAAAAATATAGATAAAGTAGATGAATGTTATTTCTTTTTCCCTTTAGATTCTGACTGGTGAAGATTGGAATGTTGTGATGTATGATGGGATAGAATCCCAGGGCGGTGTTAACAGAGGGATGATTTCTTCAGTCTATTTCATTATTCTGACTCTCTTTGGAAACTGTATCCTTTTCATTCCAAATATGAACCTTGGAATATCTGTTTTTTGGCATAGTTCCAACAAGAACATGGACACACTTTGATAGTTAGAACAAGTTATAGGACCCCATGAGCTTTTGTGAATCCTGCATATTTTGTAGAACTGTTAATATTCCAGTGGAAATGCTATATTTTCCTTTGATATTCTTGTTCTGAATCTTTATCAGCTTATCATTATTGTAACTGCCTAAGCAGATCACCCTTTAGCTGTCTATCCCAGATGTTATTCTGATGAATTATTCCTCGGTTTTGTTCCAGATATTCAAAGCTGTCTGAGATAGATTTCCACATTTGTGCTTTATAACAGACCTTTTGAGAAATCAATCCCTTATACTTATACCATGACCTTTACAATGTCTACTCTATGTGATGAATAGAGTTTGGACCAAAAATGATATCTGTTCCATTTTACCTAGGAAACAATAAGAATGAGATGACCTGTTTATTGAAATTGTATTCTCCTATATGTACAATGGTTGTCCCTGTGTTATTTAATCTATTACACGATGGCAGAATTTAATGTCATAAACTTCTTATCAAATCTCTGATGAAAGATCACTGACCTGACACAATTACATATGTTCTGATGCTGCCCATCATGGTGAATATTTCCAGCATTTCCTGTTTTAAATTCAGATTTCCTATATCCACGCTAATTGGCATTGGGTTGATTATTGTACTGACATTTGCATCCAGGGCATTCTGAAATCAGCTGCTGGAAAGTGATCCGAGTGGCTCAGAATGCACCCTGTCTCTTATGGGAATTTGCTTGGGTTCTAATTTGTCCCTTTTCATAACAAAAAAAGTCTTCAATAGTGTGAGCTGATGAAGTGACAAATTATCTGATTTATTAAATTAAAATTAAAATACTGCAGATGTTAGAAGTCTGAAATAAAAAGAAAGTAAGTATGCAAAAAGCACAGCAAATCTGGCAGTATCTGTGTAGACAGAGAGAAAGAGAGTTAAAGTTTGAGTCAAATTGGGATAACAATATGACTGTACTTAAGGAGGATATTCCTGGGAGATTGTCCAGTGAGGTTATACGGCTGGAACTGAGAAATAAGAATGGGGTGATCACCTTGTTGGGATTGTATTATAGGCCCCCCAATAATCAGCGGGAAATTGAAGAAGCAAATAGGTAAGGAGATCTCAGATATCTCTAAGAATAATAGGGTTGTAAAGGTAGGGGATTTTAACTTTCCAAACGTAGACTAGGGCTGTCATAGTGTTAAGGGCTTGGTTAGGGAGGAATTTGTTAAGTGTTCAAGAAAACTTCCTTATTCAATATGTGGATGTACCTACTAGAGAAGGGAAAAAACCCTGACCTTTTGATGGGAAATAAGGCCAGACAAGTGACTGTGACGTCAGTGGGGGAGCACTACGGGGCAAGTGATCATAACTCTATTAGTTTTAAAATAGACGTGGACAATGATAGGATTGATCAAAAAAGTTAAAGTTCTAAATTGGAATAAGGTCAGTTTTGATGGTATCAGACAGGAACTTTCAGAAGTTGATCAGGGGAGGCTACTTGCGAGTAAAGGGATGGTTGGGAAGAGGGAGGTCTTTAAAAATGAGATGAGAGTTCAGAGACAGTAGGTTCCTTTTAGCATGAAGGGCAAGGCAGGTAGGCATAGGGAATGCTGGGTGACAAGAGAAATTGAGGCTCTGGTCAAGAAAAAGAAGGAGGCGTATAGCAGGTATAGACAGCTGGGTCGCGTGAATCCCTAGAGGAGAGTAAGGGCAGTAGGAGTATACTTAAGAGAGAAATTAGGAGGGCAGAAAGGGGACGTGAGATAGCTTTGGCAAAGAGTTAAGGAAATCCAAAGAGATTCTAAAAGTACATTAAGGGCAAAAGTGAAACTAGGGAGAGAATATGGCCCTGTAAAGATCAACATGGCTGTCTATGTGTGGAATCACAGGAGATGGGTGAGATACTAAACTAATATTTGGCATCAGTATTTACTGTGGTGAAGGACAAGGAAACTAAGGAACTTGGGGAAATTAATAGTGATGATTTGAAAAGAGCATATTACAGAAGAAGAGGTGCTGGAAGTCTCAAAAATGCATAAAAATAGGTAAATCCCCAGGACCTGATCAGATATATCCCAGAACTTTCTAGGAAGCTGGGAAGAAATTGCTGGGCCCCTTGCTGAGATATTTGTATCATCAACAGCCACAGGTGAGGTGCTGGAAGACTGGAGGTTAGCTAATGTGATGCCATTATTTAAAGAAGGCTGTAAGGAAAAGCCAGGAAACTATAGACTGGTGAGCCTTACATCAATGGTGGATAAGTTGTTGCCGGATAGTATGAGGGACAGGATTTGGAAGCGTAAGGACTGAGTAAGGATTGTCAACATGGTTTTGTGCGTTGGAAATCTTGTCTCACTAACTTGAGTTTTTTGAAGAGGAGGCAAAGAAGATGACAAAGGCAGAGCAGTAGACGTTGTCTATATGGACTTCAGCAAAGCATTTAACAAGTTTCTGCATGGTAGACTGGTTAGTAAGGTTAGATCACATGGGGGAGCTAGCCAATTGGATACAAAATTAGCTTGAAGATAAGAGACAGAGGATGGTGGTAGAGGGTTGCTTTTTGGACTGGAGACCTGTGACCAGCAGTATGCTACAGGGATGGGTGCTGGGTCCACTGTTTTTTGTGAATGTTGGAGGAATAGTTAATAAGTTTGCAGATGACACCAAAATAGGTCGTGTCGTAGACAGTGAAGAAGGTTATCTCAGAGTACAATGGGATCTCGATGAGATGGAAAAATGGCCCGAGGAGTGGCAAATGGAGTTTAATTTAGATAAATGTGACACGTTACATTTTGGTAAGGCAAACCTGGGCAGGACTTGATATTTAACCATAGTGTCCTGGGGAGTGTTGCCAAACAAAAAGGCCTAGGGCTGCAGGCGCATATTCCTTGAAAGTGGAGTCACAGTCAGAGAGGGTGCTGAAGAAGACATTTGGCACGCTTGCCTTCACTGGTCAGAAGATCAAACATAAGAGTTGGGATGTAATGTTGCAGCTGTACAAGGCGTTGGTGAGGCCCCTTTTGGAATACTGCATTCAGTTCTATTGGAAGGATGTTGCTGAAGTTAAGAGGGTGCAGGAAAGATTTACAAGTATGTTGCCAGGACTGGAAGGCTTGAGTTATAGAGAGAAGCTGAATAGGCTGGGGCTTTTTTACCCCTGGACCATCGGGGGCTGAGGGTTGACCTTATAGAGGTTTATAAAATCGTGAGGGGCATAGATGGAGTGAATTGCTAAGATTTTTTTCCTAGAATGGAGGAGTCCAAAACTAGAGGACATAAGTTTAAAAGTGAGAGTGGAAAGATTTAAAAGGGACCTGGGGGATGTTTTTTAATGCAGAAGGTGGTGTGTGTATGGAACAAGCTGTCGGAGGAATTGGTAGAGATGGGTACAATTACAACATTTAAAAGGCATCTGATTGGGTATATGAATAGGAAGGGTGTAGAGGGATATGGGCCAAATAGAGAAAAATGGGACTAGATCAGATTGGGATGCCTGGTCAACATGGACAAGTTAGACCAAGATAACAAGGTGTGGAGCTGGATGAACACAGCGGCCAAGCAGCATCATAGGAGCAGGAAAGCTTGACATTTCAGGCCTAGACCCTTCATCAGAAATGGCGGAGGGGAAGAGGGTTCTGAAATAAATAGGGAGAGAGGGGGAGGCGGATAGAAAATGGATAGAGGAGAGGATAGGTGGAGAGGAGACAGACAAGTCAAAGAGGCGGGGATGGAGCCAGTAAAGGTGAGTGTAGGGGGAGGAGATAGGTCAGTCCAGGGAGGTCAGTCAGGTCAAGGGGGCGGGATGAGGTTAGTAGATAGGAGATGGGGGTGCAGCTTGAGGTGGGAGGAGGGGATAGGTGAGAGGAAGAACAGGTTAGGGAGGCGGGGACGAGCTGGGCTGGTTTTGGGATGTGGTCGGGAGAGGCGAGATTTTGAAGCTTGTGAAATCCACATTGATACCCTTGGGCTGCCAGGTTCCCAAGCTGAATATGATTTGCTGTTCCTGCAGCCTTCGGGTGGCATCATTGTGGCACTGCAGGAGGCCCAGGATGGACATGTCATCTGAGGAATGGGAGGGGGAGTTGAAATGGTTCGCGACTGGGAGGTGCAGTTGTTTGTTGCGAACTGAGTGCAGGTGTTCTGCAAAGCGGTCCCCAAGCCTCCGCTTAGTTTCCCTGATGTAGAGGAGGCCACAACGGGTACAGCGGATGCAGTATACCACATTGGCAGATGTGCAGGTGAACATCTGCTTGATGTGGAAAGTCTTCTTGGGGCCTGGGATGGGGGTGAGGGAGGAGGTGTGGGGGCAGGTGTAGCACTTCCTGCGGTTGCAGGGAAAAGTGCCGGATGTGGTGGGGCTGGAGGGGAGTGTGGAGTGGACAAGGGAGTCACGGAGGGAGTGGTCCCTCCAGAAAGCAGACAAGGGTGGGGAGGGAAAAAAGGAGGGTTAGACCAAACAGTCTTTTCCCTGCTGTATAACTCTTGTAAATATGACTCTTCTGTACTTTTTGCTGTAAGTATGAGTTCTTTATAGCTCTTTTAAAAGGCTCCTGACAAGTTCTGTAAGAGGAGCGGCTTGAAATGATTTAGAGGGGTTGATGAGTTGTTTATATTTACACACTAATCACTGAATAGTTATGGTGCAGAAGGAGGCCATTCAGCCTGTCATGTCATGATTATTGCCAGAGCTGGAGAGAGAGTGCACATTCTACCTGTTGCTAAAGTTGAATTTTGAAATTCAAAATCTTATTAGTTAGTAAGTTGGATAAGCCACACGCATTACATGCTTGATGTCAAATTGATATTCGCCTAAATTACTAAAAAAATGGCAAATATATTTTGACCTGAAGATGGCAGAAGCACCAGACCTCATTAGAGCCTCGTTCCAAACATGAACGTAAGGGTTGAATTCCAGAAATGAGGTGACAGTAACTGTCCGTAATCATAAGCCAGCATTTTAACAAATGTGGGTCCGTACAGCCCCAACTAAATTGAGGTCAAAGGGAATATTCTCCACTGGATGGAGCCATCCCTCAAACAAAGGAAAATGGTTGTGGTTAGTGAGGTACATTCATCTCAGTTCCTGAACATCACTGCAGGACTTCCTTAGTCCTTGGCCCAACTATTTTCAGCTGTTTTATCTTTGACCCTGTAACTTAACATTTGTAATGAAGAAATGTTATTGTCAGCAAGAGATAATTGCCTTTGCTTTTCAAATCCCCAGCAACAATAGCTAGGTGACTGTTATTGACCAGAATAATCACAGGACAAGCTATGTAAAATGCATAACAGAGGCTGTGAATTCTGCAGTGACTAACTCACGTCCCAACTCCCCAAAGGCTGTTTATAAAGTTGAAGTTATATAGGTTTATAAAGTCATGAGGGGTAAGGTCTTTTTCCTGGGGTAGGGAGTCAAAAAGCAGAGGGCATAGGTTTAAGGTGAAAGGGGACAGACCTGAGGGGTAACTTTTTCACGCAGAGGGTGGTGTGTGTATGGAATGAGCTGCCAGAGGAAGTGGTGAAGGTGGGTACAATTACAACATGTAAAAGGATCTGAATGGATATATGAATAGAAACAGTTTAGACTGATATGGGCCAAATGCTGGCAACTGAGACTAGGTCAGATTGGGAAATCTGGTTACAACAGATGAGTTGGACCAAAGGTTCTGTTTCTGTGCTGTGTGACGCTATGACTTTATGTCTACTCTGGCTCTTTGAGCATTCTAACTTGGTGCCAATTTCTTGCATTTTCCCCATTAAATGAAAGAATCATAGAATGGCTATAGCACAGAAGGAGGCCATTCAGCACATCTTTTTGATGGAGAACCACTCCAAATTTCATTTATCTTCTTTTTCTAGCCCTAATTTGTTTCCTTTTCAGATAATGATACAATTCCTTGTTGAAATTCTTGTTTGACGTTTCCTCCACTGTACTATCAGGTAGTGCATTCCAGATCCCAAATACTTGATGCATGAAAAAAGATTTTGCTCATGTCACCATTGCTCCTTTTGTCACTTACCTTAAATCTGTGTCCACTGGGTCACGATCCTTCCATCAATGGGAATTGTTTGTTCCAATCTGCCAATATATGATCACTTTAGAGTTTTTGTGCACATTCTCTGTCTTTTATTACCTTCATTTTGGTAACCAGACACTCTGCTGAATGTATTCTTGGCCATCGCTGTGGACAACCTTGCCAATGCACAAGAACTCACAAAGGTAAAATAAAAGTGTTTTATTTAGGAAGTCATGCTTGTGAAAGCAGAAGTAATGCTGAGAAGGAACACTTTCCATTTTATATAGCCAGTGTGAACATCATGCATTCCTAGACCAGAGAGACCCCAGGCCTAATGTTGTATAAGGTTTCTTCTGCCTTATTCCAACCAGTGTACTTCAGCTGCCACCCTGGAATAAAGCTCTTATGCAGCAGGAGTGTGATACTTTTCATTGCCTTGACAAGCCAGCTAGCCTTGTGGCAGTTTTGAGTTGAGGTATAATTTCCACTGAGTCCTAAACTGAAACTGCACCAGGCTTATTTCACATCACTGGATTGAGCTAAGTGAAAGACCTTCTAACCAATATTTTAGTTGGAATCAAACCCAGAGTTCAAAGATAAGCTTCTAACCCATAGTTGTGGTGTTGAGTACATGCCATTGAAATAGCTATAAAGTGGAGCAACTAGTACATGCATTGTTACAGCTTGTAACAGTTAATATCGTGCAACTGTATAGCTAGGAACAACTCATGTACAGTATTGGTGCAATGTGTGCCCTGTTTCTCATCTACCTATTTAAGTTTCTCATAGAGCTTTCGATGTGTCATAATAGGATGAACAAGAAGAGGAGGAAGCTGCCAATCAGAAACTTGCACTACAGAAAGCCAAGGAGGTAGCAGAAGTGAGTCCATTGTCAGCTGCCAACTTGTCAATAGCTGCGTAAGTAGAGTCTGGTAATATTATCTTTGCTGGACTGAAGTTTAATTAAAGTAATAAAGTTACAGTTTGTTAGAATACGAGTTTCTGTGTCATTGGTTTGAAACTTTTAATTTCACAAGGCATTTTGGTAACATTGCGGGCAAGTTACTGTTTTGTAAGGTGGCACGATGTTCTGATGTGTTCTGCTTGCTATTTCATGATCTACCTGAACATTGCATTTGTGGTTCACTTCATGGCAGAGCTCTAATCCTGTAGATCAGGTAAGGGGTGACATTGGGAGCCAGCAACCCAAATACCCTCTTACTTCTTGGTGTATGCACATAATTGATATTGACATTAGATGGAAACAGGTCAAATGACTGGCACCTTGGCCAGAGAATAGAAGAGTGAAACTCAAGTGAGGGAATTCAATCCAAACAAGAGACCAAAATTATATATTACCTGCTTTGTTGGAATTTGCTTTCAAGTCCATTTCTTGTTCTGACAGCTGTACCCTAAATGTCATGAATTCAGCTATTCTTTGAAGACCAGTTTCTAGCTGATGTAAATATGAAGCAGAACACTAACAAGAAACTGTCACTTACATGGCAATTTTGGTTCTGATTATAACCAAATTAAAGAGAGAAAAAAGAATCAAGAGGAGAATACCTGTTTAAATATCACTTCCATCTCTATATTGGGAAATATAGTGATAATGATATATTTGACTAGTATTAGAGTAACATGAAATTTCTTACTTCTGGGGGAGTCTTCAATTCAGGCTGTCCTCCAGGACAACATCACTGAAAGCTTGTATCCAAGCACAGCTCCATTCGTTTCACTACAAGCGAAATACTGCAGATGCTGGAAGTTTGAAATAAGAACAGAAAATACCAAAAGAAACGGCTGGCCAGGTAGCATCTGTGGAGAGAGAAATGTCTTTCAGTGGAATTGAATGAGCCATTAATTTTAGTAGGGCTGGATACCGTCAGAAATGTAGTAGCCATTGCTAAAATGCAATAAATCACTTCCCAGATTGATTTAATGTTCTTCTTACCACGGAAACGAATGGAGATGCTCCAAGACAATGCAACCCTTCCACATTCACTAAAGTGTTGGATAGGAATAGTAGAGATTTGGTAGAGGGAGTTGTTGGAAATACAGGTTTCAATTAAGACAAACAATTAGCATTCTTCTATTGTAAATAAGGATTCTATACTTCTCCATAAGAGATGGACTGTGTATATTGCACAGAAAGTAACTGAGATTTTCTTTCATCTTTCTCTCTTGTAAAATGACAGTTGACTTTTAACCAGACAAAATTAAAGCTAAAGAGAGGAGGGGCTACAGGACAGATCAAAAAAATATACATAGTATTAATCAGAAGAGTAAGTCATCGGGCGGAGATTTCACTCTAGACCAATGTTGCAACTTGGAAAATTCGTTCCTCAAAGCAGGATAGTGTAAAACAGCAGGAATAGAATTTGTTATGAATACAATAAGCATCTTTTTGCTGAAATCACCTGTAGCAGTTTCTAGCCTAATGTATACGTCTGCATGTATTAGCCATGTCAGATATATTTTAATATGCCCAATGTGTCCATTCTTTGTATTTGTTGTCCAAATCAGGCCAAACTGTTCATTGTTTATTTATTTTATTTTCTGAAATCTAAATACCACCAAAACTTTGTTTAACAAAGAACATTTTTCTTTTTCTTATTTTAAGATGGACATTCCTCATATTTGTACAATGTAATCGCTCTAGCCTGGAATATTTGCAACCAAAGCATTTCTGGATTTTGGAATTTAATGTTAGAATGCCAAACCACGAGTTTATGACCTGTAATGAAATATATACCTGTGGTATTAAAACATGCCAAAACAAGTGTTAAGACATAAAAGTGCACATTTTCAAAACTATTTAATTGAAAATATGCCTTGATAAAAAAAATGAGAACTGTCAAAAGATTAAATAATATCCTGATTTAACAAATACAGATATAATAAGCAGTGTCTCTCTGTCCCTCTCCCTCTGTCTCTCTCTCTCTCTCTCCCCCTTTTCCCCCCTCACACAATCATGCAAGCACAGAGACATTTCCCACTTTTGGATGCTAGCTTGAAATTCAAAGTCACCTGCTAGGGTAAGATGTTTGTTCAAAAGGCAAACTGGAGAAAAGCACAAAGTTTGAAGCATCCCTCAGCTTCCCAACTCAGTTGTTGCAGTTCTTCCTCCACTCTGGACCCATTGGTCAGTCAGCAACTGAGTTAGATTTGCCCAACTCAGTCTGCATACAAACATCCTGGACTCATTTGACACTTAGAGTCATAGAATCCCTACAGCACGGAAGAAGGCCATTCGGCCCATTGAAGCACCTACTCTCCAAAGACCATCACACCCCGACTCAACCCCCTACCCGATCCCTGTAACCCTGCATTTCATATGGCTAATCCGCCTAGCCTAAACATCACTGGACACTATGGGCAATTTAGCTTGGCCAATCCATCTGACCTGTACATCTTTGGACTGTGGGAGGAACAGGGTGCACCCAGAGGAAATTTGCAATTAAACATGTTACCAAGGGTTGAAGAGCTGTTGGGTGCATTGTCTGCTTCAGCAGCAGTAACCTAATGGGTTCCAAGGCTGTTCTAGTGGCACTAACAATGAGTAAGAGAATTGTGGGACCTGCTGAAAAAAATTTCAAGACAACTATTATTGTAGATGTCAGGAGTTCCAGACTAGAGAGGTTACAATGTAGTTGTTTACTGAGCATACATTTCTTTCCCAAATAAAAATTAATTACTTTTTGGTAAGTAATTGGTCAGAGCTTTCCCGATGCCTTAGTTGGAATGTGCACCATGGGATATAATACAGTCATATATGCAGAAAGATTCCAGATTTTATTCCTAATTTCTGGTGGTTCACATCTTCTGCATCAGGGCATAACAAGGCTGCTGCAACCAGATACATGCTTCCGAGCTGGGCAAAGAGATTTAAAAGATCAAATGGATTATTCCTGATTAGTGTTATCTGTAATTTCTATTAGAACATATTGGGATATTAATTGTGAGGCATGATTAGTCTCCATAATTTAATGTTTCCTGACACCCAAACTGTTTGAGTTTACATAATGAGAATGGTTAATTGAATAAAATGCCACAGGCTGCTGATGCAAAAGTCAATCCTCACATGTAAAAAAAAGAAAAACAAAACGTCAACTGAAAATAATTGCTTATAGAAAGAGAATCATCACCAGGCCACAGTTGTACAGTTGCTGAAAGCCACTGGGCACAATGGAGTAACCAAGAAGAGGCAGGGGAGGAAAATAAGCTTGAAGAAACCTAGACATAAGATCTTTGTATAGAGCACAAAGAATTTTTTAGATTGAAGCATAAAACATCTAGCATGTGGGTGGAGATGGAAATGAATGCTGTTCTTTCACTTCTAGAATCTTGGTTCAAATCCAGTTCATACTTACAATGAAAATTTACCATCTGTTACTTAAGAGTCTTCCATGAATTTAGTTTCGGCAATCTTAATAAAACTTATACTAGGCACAAAGTAATAAGAGGCAAGTCATTTGACTCAATCAGTCCATGTCAATGTTATTACTCCAATTGAGCCTCCCCTTGTCTTTGCTCATCAAAACTATCGGCAAAACCTTGTATTTCATTTTTCCTCAACTGGTTATCTAACCTCTTATTAAGTGTGTCTGTACTGTTCACTTCAACCACTCTCTGTGCTAGAGAGTTTCACATTCTCATTTCTGTTTGTGTCTTATATGTCGTTGTGGTCATTTGGTATGGAAGTTTTCTGAAGTCTCCTATTGGATTTCTTAATCATTTATGTTAAAAGCTTTTAGTTGTGCTTTCCCCACAGGAAGGAATATGTCTCGTAAGCACTCTATCAAAATCTTTTATAATTTTAAAGACTTCTAATTGGCTATTCCTTTTCCTTTATTCGCCACAAGAAAAAAAACATCATAGGAATCCTTCCCTTACATTTTTCATATCATCCTTGTAAATCTGCCCTGCTCCCTCTCAAACATCTCCGTAATTCTTTTACAAAGTGGTGGAAAAAACTAAGAATTAGAAAAGTGACACTGGTGCAGAAACAGTTATGCTCAGAAGATGGGACTGAGGCATATTGTTAGGGCAGAGTTGAAGGTGTTTTACTTTATACTTACCAAACACTAAAACTGATGGCAGGAACTGGGAAAATGTTCCATTCAACATTGCTAATGATATTTTTCTTTAAAAATACAACGTTCACTAAATAAATGAAAGGAAAAACAATGAACGTGTGAATTAGTTATATAAAAGGTCTTGTGTTTTACATATTTATTATACAATCTAAATCATTCTTCAGAATGTGAAAGTATAAACAAAACAGAATAGAGATTTCCTTCTATTTTCACTTCGATAACCAAACCCCTCTCCTGGGACAGCCACTGAGACTGTATGTGCAGGTTAGAACATAAGAACATAAGAACTAGGAGCAGGAGTAGGCCATCTGGCCCCTCGAGCCTGCCCCGCCATTTAATAAGATCATGGCTGATCTTTTTGAGACTCAGCTCCACTTACCCGCCCGCTCACCATAACCCTTAATTCCTTTACCGTTCAAAAATTTATCTAGCCTTGCCTTAAAAACATTCAACGAGGTAGGTTCAACTGCTTCACTGGGCAGGAAATTCCACAGATTCACAACCCTTTGGGTGAAAAAGTTCCTCCTGAACTCAGTCCTACCTCTGCTTCCCTTTATTTTGAGGTGATGCCCTCTAGTCCTAGTTTCACCTGTGAGCGGAAACAACCTCCCTGCCTCCGCCTTACCTATTCCCTTCATAATCTTATATGTTCCTATAAGATCTCCCCTCATTCTTCTGAATTCCAATGAGTATAATCCCAGTCTGTTCAGTCTCTCCTCATAATCCAATCCTCTCAACTCTGGAATCAACCGAGTGAATCTCCTCTGCACCCCCTCCAGTGCTAGTGTATCTCTTCTCGAGTAAGGAGACCAAAACTGCACACAGAACTCCAGGTGTGGCCTCACCAGGACCCTATACAGCTGCAGCATAGCCTCCCTGTTTTTCCATCCCTCTAGCATTGGCAGACAAAATTCCATTTGCCTTTTTAATTACCTGCTGCACCTGCAATCCTACTTTTAGCGATTCATGCACAAGGACACCCAAGTCCCTCTGCACAGCAGCGTGCTGCAATTTTTTACCATTTAAAACATGGTCCATTTTGCTGTTATTCCCACCAAAATGGATGACCTCACAATTATCAACATTGTAATCTATCTGCCAGACCTTTGCCCACTCACTTAGGCTATCTATATCCCTCTGCAGACTTTCAGTGTCTTCTGCACACTTTGCTCTACCCCTCATCTTAGTGTCATCTGCAAATTTTGACACACCACACTTAGTCCCCAACTCCAAATCGTTTATGTAAATTGTAAACAATTGCGGTCCCAACACTGATCCCTGAGGCACACCATTGGCCACTGACCGCCAACCAGAAAAACACCCATTTACCCCTACTCTTTACTTTCTACTGGTCAACCAATTCTCTATCCATGCCAATACATTACCTGTAATACCATGCTCCTTTATCTTATGTAGTAGCCTTTTGTGTGGCACCTTGTCAACTGCCTTCTGGAAATCCAGATACACCACATCTACAGGTTCCCCATAAGGGACAGGATTAGGTAACCAAAAAGGAAAAGAGAGGGGAAATAAGATGAGGGTAGCTGCCAACATTCATGATGTTCCTCTAGCAATTAGACTGTCTCAGACTTCTGGACTTGCTTATTTAGACTGCTTCATCCTAGGAGGTACCAGAGCAGTAATCTTAAATGAACAGCCAAGTTAAGTGCAGTTTCATCTTAGAAGCTAGACATCAACACATGTTCCAGATTATCTCTGAGCAATTCCATGGAAGACCCATTAGGCTAAAGTAAATATGAAGTTAATAAATTTTCTACAAATAAAATTATAATAACATTGCAAATAAAGATTTTAATGAATACGTTCACACTATTTCAGACAATTTTGTTTGCTAAGTCAAAGTCTTCGCTAAAAGTTTCAATTAAACATTTTAAACAAGAAGATATTTTGATATATTACCACAGATTAGGTCTTAATGATTGTATGTCATAATAGCTTGGTGTGTATTGATTCACCTTATTAAAGTTTATGGAATTCTCCCCTCTAGAAACTCAGTTATTCCCTTCCCTCCTCTCTGCCTTTTGCTGTAGGAGGACTGTTTGGCACTTCTACATGATAGAACTATGAAGGATTATAGCACAGAAGAAAGCCATTTGGACCATTTCCTCTGTGCTGCTCTTCCTTAAGCTTGAGAAATGTCATCCTCCAAAGGTGCATTTAATTTTTTCTTGATTGACTACAGAGTGTTTACTTTCGGTGTTTGACCTAAAAAGCCATTCTATCACGTGTAGACACTTCAGTGAGCTATCAGTAGGCTAGTAGCCTTTGTGAAACCATAATCCTCCAAGAGTAGCTGCCTTGCGGGGAAGTGAGGAAAATAGAGGTAGAAAATGTTAAAGAGATAGTAGGAACTGCCGATGCTGGAGAATCTGAGACAACAAGGTGTAGAGCTGGATGAACACAGCAGGCCAAGCAGCATCAGAGGAGCAGGAAAGCTGACGTTTCAGGTCTAGACCCTTCTTTGGAAATGGGGGAGGAGAAGGGGATTCTGAAATAAATAGGGAGAAAGGGGGAAGTGGATAGAAGATGGATAAAGGAGAAGATAGGTGGAGAGGAGGCAGGCAGGCCAAGGAGGCGGGGTTGGAGCCAGTAAAGGTGAGTGTAGGTGGGAGTTAGGGAGGGGATAGGTCGGTCCAGGGAGGACGGACAGGTCAAGGAGGTGGGATGAGGCTAGTAGGTAGGAGATGGGGGTGGGGCTTGAGGTGGGAGGAGGGGATAGGTGGGAGGACAGGTTAGGGAGGCGGGTACGAGCTGGGCTGCTTTTGGGATGCGGTCAATGGAGGGGAAATTTTGAAGCTTGTGAAGTCCATATTGATACCATTGGGCTGCAGGGTTCCCAAGCGAAACATGAGATGCTGTTCCTGCAACCTTTGGGTGGCATTGTTGGGCACTGCAGGAGGCCCAGGATGGACATGTCGTCCAAGGAGTGGGAGGGGGAGTTGAAATGGTTCACGACTGGGAGGTGCAGTTGTTCGGTGCGAACCGAGCGTAGGTGTTCCAAAACCAGCCCAGCTCATACCTGCCTCCCTAACCTGTCCTCCCACCTATTCAACCCTCCCACCCCCATCTCCTACCTATTCCTCATACCGCCTCCTTGACCTGTCTGTCTCCTCTCCACCTATCTTCTCCCTTATCCATCTTCTATTCAGTTCCCTCTTTCTCCCTATTTATTTCAGAATCCCCTTCTCCTCCCCAATTTCTGAAGAAGGGTCTAGACCTGAAACGTCAGCTTTCCTGCTCCTCTGATGCTGCTTGGCCTGCTGTGTTCATCCAGCTCTACACCTTGTTGTCTTAGAAAATGTTAAAACAGTCTTTGTTTGCTATTGCTATGTCAGCAAGAAGAACAATTGGTGTACATTAAAAGAAATCAACTGGATTTCCTGCTGTTGATCACCAGTATTCTACTTGTGTGTGAACATTAGGGTAAGGCAGAATCAAGCTCAACTGAGATGTCTAAAATGTCTTTTATTTTGGAGATCTACATCATAGGCTCACATTATGAAAGTAAGGAACCCAAGTTGAAATCAGATGGCCATTACCTCAGGGCAGCAGTGAAGAAATTAATTGGAATGTTTGGCAGCTTGTTATCCTGACGTCAAGTGACCATTTTCCCAGCTTTCTTGCAAACTTCCAAAAATGAATATTGAATAAGTTCAAAGCATCAACAGCTGAATAGTAATTCAGGAATTGATAATTGTATATAAAATCCCTAATGTGCTTGTGTGTCATTATCAAGTTAACATCTTTGCTAAAGTGATGGACTGAATAATGCCATACGGACGCATAATTCTTGTCTGTTGTTGTAAGTGACATCTTACAAGTCTATAAAATTGCATTTTTAAAATTCTCATCATTTATGAGATTGTCAAATAGTACTGGAGAGCTGCTGATGCCTATGGGGATATACCCAATCTAGGTTTTGGCATCTGAAGGAAACAAAGGGGATAAAGCATGGCGAAGTTATAAAACAAAGTTAATTTGATACAAGGTATCTTGTCATAGATGGTGCCGCACTTTGAGCCGGGCCAGCTCTGAACAACTCAGTCACATCTTTATATACATGCTTATGTTTGTTTCAGTAATCATAACTCTGTCATTCCTTCAGAACATACTGTTGTGTAGCAATTTGCTGAATGATGTTTGTAAGGTTTATAAATTGTGTATTTTTATATGATAAGGTATCTTATGATTCACCTGACTTTCCTGATCTGGCAACCTGGGCCCAAGTAGCCTAAGGCTCAAATTAGCTCCACATTTTGGAAATGCTAGGCTAACGTTATAATTTTGACAATTATGTTGAATGGTTAGAGTATTGGATTTCTTGAACATTTTGATTTTAAAAAATATTTTGTTGTTCAATTTCAGAAAAAAAATCAGTTATTTTGCTTTTCAATTTTTTAGCCCAGTTGAAATCAAAGAACATAAAATATTGGCCACAGTTAGCATAATCTCTTATTTTTGTTTAATTATTACACTTCTAAATTTTAATTTATCTGGTCATTTATGGTAATTTTCTATCTTTATGCTCTACCTCAACCTCCACATGTAATGGGCCTCTCCAGTAACACTCCATTGTGTCTACTTGGACACATGCTAGATTGGACTGGCAACCCTTTGATTTTCCCTCTATCACTTTCTGATATGATAGTCTGGATGAAATAATTCTTATAAATTTTCCAAATTGCATGATGTTGGTAGAGGATAACTTTGCTGAATTGAAAAATAATGAACATGCTTTTTAATATTTTGTTTAAAATTAGATTTTTAAGAGTTTTAAGTTCTTTCTCCAAGACAGTTTCACACTTCTCTGTTCTTGGGTTTCTGTGTGACAAGTGCCATCTGCAACTGAGAGTACTAATGTGTGAGTTCCCAACAGACCTTAGTATCTGCCTGTGTTGCACTAAAACCTGCTGTGGGGAGGTAAGGAAACATACTGGGGTGGGAGCAATTCTCCTTCGCATTTCTCCTGCCTGTGCTGAGGAACCCCTCTGCACTGAAATGCGATTAAGTTTGGACAGCTGGAGATGGGCAGAGTGATTCTTGCTCAACAACCCTCAGCATTCAGTAACAATATATGTTACAGAAGCAGTGGAAAAGTAAACTTTTGAAGATGGCAGTTAGTTGATATTAATTAACATGGTGATGGTAATATCAAATAAGATCACATGAGTGGCTCCACCTAAGGTTCATCTGACATTGGTTCGAAAAAAAGGTAGTTCTACCACACTCCAGAATCCAATACTCAAACCTTGAAGATAATTTAGTAGTCTTGAATATTTAGTGATAAAGTTACCTGAATTTTCTCCCAAGAGGCAATATTGATTTTAAGTCAAATTTTCAGCAAGTTTGAAAACAAAAATTAACCAGGACAGTCATGAATGCAGAATCCCAGAATGTGTACACTTCATCGGGTGTTTAGTAACAAAGAGCATGCTTCTGAATTTTGACACTTTTTCCACATGTCTGAACAGTACAGAGAGGGTAAGACCCCCTTCCCCTAGGACCTCAATGTACTACAATGATGCCTGCACTCAAATGTAAGTATTCATGCAGTGCAGATTACAAATGAAACAGAAAACCTAGTTTCCCCCTAAAAATCCAGATAACTCACTTCATGATCACTTCTGTAATTTTTTGAAATATTTATTAAGTATAACATACAGTCCAGATTTGACAGATCGCAGTACATCTCAGTATTGCCTGAGTATAAGTCCCACCTTTGTGTTTCTTGAAACTTTGAAAATAATTCTAAGCAAAATATTTGCAGTAGAGGTTTATAAAATAAAATAATGTCTTATACATAAGTATTTATATTGTATATTTTATATTTTTTTTAGTTATTTTGATGTGAAAGTATTTGGATTGCAAAATTACAAATTATTTTGAAAACTATGTTTGTATGTTAAATGTACAATAATATAGATTATGTGCAACTAGGTTAGTTCATTGATGTTTAATTTCTGAGCTCTGTGTTTGTATCCAATACAAATAGTTTTGTCTACTGACTGAAATGAATTCAGGTCATTTTCAAATAGGGCCACTAACTCTTCACTTGTAGGAACTTTGATCTCGTGATAACTGGTCTCCAATCATTTCACCCCACTCTCCCTCCATTGGCCCTCGACCACCACAATCTCCTTGCTATGTTATCTTTGTGAAGAATGATCAGATTCTTCATTACTCAAATAACGAAAAGACAATGGAGACGATATAAGGGTCTAGGCCCGAAACGTCAAGTCTTCCTGCTCCTATGATGCTGCTTGGCCTGCTGTGTTCATCCAGCCCCACGCCTTGTGATCTCGGAGAAGATATATAATTTTGTTTTAATACCCCAATATTTTTTCTTCCACATTGTTCAAAGCAGTGCCCTGACTAAACCTAGTTGCCTATAAATTAGAAGGCTTGTTTTCTATGCCAGAAAAGCCTTGCTTCATATCGGAACAAAATTCTGGTGTGATGATAGTTGCAGCCATGAAAGGAATATTTGCATTATGGTCTGTTTGACTGTTAATCAGCCTTCAAATCCATCCATTACTTCACACACTTCTCTAATAGAAGAATGTAAAGATATGGAAACAACAATAACAAGAAGTTGATTTGGTCTCCAGAAGAGATGAAGAAAGTGTGTAGTTTTGTCTCTTTTTTCAAAAAAGTCCACAAGCTCCATTTGTGAGAGGTTCAAAGTTCATTCCCGTGGTTTGTAGGGAAGATTGAATCCTTATTATAGGATAGAGTCGACATATTTAGATATATGGTTGAAATCTTGGAAATGATTATTCAGTGTATGTTTGAAGATGTATATTCTGGCCACATCTGAGGATTAATACAGGATTCATCATTGGCGGAATGGATATAGAGAGGAAAATTGTGATTCTCTTGCAACGTCCTGTGTCACGCAGTAGACCTGGATATACATAGTGAAGGCCATTATACAATAATGTTTGTAGTTCCAATTAATTCAACTAATTAATCTGATAATGTTCTCTGTGGTTTTGTAACAATTAGCATAGTTCATTATTTGGTTTGAAGCACCTATTTTTTAAACTTTCAACTCTGCGAGTAAAGTTGAATTCCATCACTTCCTTTTCCCATTGTGAAACCTCTAGCTATTGTTCAAATTCACTTGTGGAGCAGCAGAACCGATATCACATACCATGTCCCTGATGTAGTAGCACTGGGAATGAAATCAAATGGCATTTTTAAAAGGAATTGAGTTGGTGTTTCCTTATTTTAATTAGAACTTATTTTGTGTTCATTTGAATTAATGTGTTTTCGTGATGTACTTTTCTTACTATGGACCACAGTTACTAAAAGTAATGGACCTAATTTATATGGAGCTAACAGCTGAGTTCCCTATGGTGAAATCGCTTCAGATATTATCATATTACTTAAATATTAATTATTATTTAACTATTATTTTAAGAATTTGGTTTCCACAAAAGCTGTAGGACAGTTTGGACAAAATTTTACCAACCCTCATAAGAGTGGGAGTAGATAAGGGGGAACTGGTTAAAAGGCGTAGACCCATGTTCACCTAGTTCCTTGAAGTCGTCCCAGCAATTTTGTGAGATATACAGGTAGGATGGATCATGAGTGAATAATCAAAAAAAGCTATGATAGTACAACCTGCCACCTTGTGATTCTGACATATACTTCAGTTTATCACTATTAAATGAAAAACACTGATTCAATCGGGAGTGGACATGAGCAGATGACACTAAAATAGGTGGGAAGGCAAGTAGTGAGGATAACACAGAGGGATCATCATGCTCATTAGGTAGTGCACTGAACTCAAGTTCTGCTATTCCTGGAGTCATCACAAAACTTTTGTGATCCACAGTGTTGTTAGAGAGGGAGTTCCAAGATTCTGACCCAGCGACAATGAAGGAACAGTGATATATTTTCAAGTCAGGATGGTGAATGGCTGAGCAGGGAAGTTGCAGGTGGTGGTGTTCCCACATACTGCTGATCTTGTCCTTCTAGGTGGAAATGGTCATGGGGTTGGAAGATGCTGTTGAAGGATCTCTAGTGAATTTCTGCAACTCATCTTGTGAATAGTGATCATCAGTGGTGGAGTGACTGACGGTTTATTTGTGGATGTGATACTAATCAAGAATTCTGTTGATGATAGGCATCCATGAGGTGCTACAGGCTAATTTGAACTGCTAAATCTATTCCGATTCTATTCCATTTTGCATTGTCTTGGTATTATTGTATTATATCATAATTGAACAGTGTGTGCCAAAACTCAGCTCCACTATTCAACAAGCCCTCACAAATGTAGAAATACCCAATTAAGTCATCAATGTGATCAATTACCTGACTGCTATTGATGACAAAATCAAAACACACCGGGCTGTATCATTAACAGGGAAATTTCTTTTCTTGTAAACAAACTTACTTACTCTTTAACAAATGGCAGAGACTAAAAGAACACATCCTGAATTATTATTAAACAGTACCTCTTTAGAACTGCAGTCTCTCACACATACATTCATAAGACAGACAAAAGACATACAGTTTGACATAAATGTTATGGGTGTAAAAATACAGACAGGTAAACAAACAAATTCCGTAGATCAAAGTCCAGACCAATGTAGTGAGTTCCTTCTCACAGTTCTTTTAGTTTTAAAAAAGATGACACAATGCAGAGTCATGATCATTCTTTGACTTGATGTCTGTTCATGTGGACTTAGGTCTTGTGTTAGAATTCCTTATTTTTAGAGTCCTTAGGTTTTCTATCTTTTCACATGTGCAGAAAGAAGCGAGAGAGAAAGATATTTTCCATTTATCGGCTCTGGATGTCTCTCGCTGTACTCTACTTGCAGGCCTGTAACAATATTGTTGGACCAATCGAGAGCAGTCATCAGGCAGTTTTACCTTAACTGAAAGACCTTGATGCCACGGTATCTCATAATGTAACAACCTCACATCTCCAAAAGCAACATTGTCTTGTACAGCTAGAACTGTATATCACACAATCCAACTTGGCTTTCAAGTTGAAAAACTCAGCTGATATGTTATCTGTATAGCATTGAATATTCCACTCCAGTTTATGTTTCAAAAAGAAACTACGTGCTCCCATACAATTGCCAAACAATTGGCAGGTTTCTTCACTTTTGGACTGGAACTTTGTCTCCACAAGGACTGTTCAGTGATCACTGCTGCAAAATGTCATGGACAAATGCGTCTGCAACAGGTAAGTTAGTGAGGACAAGGTCAAATAGGTTCTTCCCTCATATCGATTTTCTCACCACCTGATTTGGTTCCAATTTGGCAGGTATGTCCTACAGAACTCCATCAGCTTGGTCAACAGTGGTGCTACTGAGCTACTATTGATGATGGATGTTGAAGGCCTTGTAAAGCTTTAGTTTTGTGCTTTGGGCTTTAGTTCAATTACAATAAATAAATTCATGGGTTTAAAGAAGTCAAAGAGAGACACATTTCAAAGTATAACTATATCGTTAAAACTTGTGTTGTAAAATTTTTCTGATGAAGGGTCTAGGCCCGAAACATCAAGCTTTCCTGCTCCTATGATGCTGCTTGGCCTGCTGTGTTCATCCAGCCCCACGCCTTGTTATCTTGTAAAACCCTTCGTGTGTTATATAGAATCTGCACATCAAGATGTTGAAATTGTAATGTAGGTGGAGTGTAGAGCATTTTTGGTTCTTAGAATATAACGTTTGATTTTACAAATTTTCATGTTAGTTTATTCTCTTTTACAAATATACAGTGCATTGAGGTATACTGATTGCACTAGGTGATGGTACCCATTGAGGAAATCAAAATGGATTACAGTTCAACTCGTTTTAAAATTCGTATCCATAAATTAGTTGTAGACAGGCAGTGGTAAAACTGTGTATAATTTTTGTACATTTGTGATAGATTTTATCTAGATTTCAATTGATTTCTTGTTCTAACTTATCTAAACTGTAAAATGCAGAGTATCACAAAGCATACAAATTCTGGTGTCTGCTATGTTAGTTGGTTTCACCTAGGGTGGCCTTTGTGTCTCTGGGATAGGAAAAGACAAAAGAAAAAGCTACGAACTAATTATACAAAACAATATCTAAGAATGCCAAAATTCCCTCTGTGACGTAACAGATAGCAAGGAACCTGTAAACGACACCTTGAACTTTACTCTTGCAATTTTATGAATTCCACATAAATTACTCCATGCAAACTGCTAGAGATTGTAAATGGAACTATCTCCAACATTGTATAATTTTGTTCTTCAAGTAAAATTACAGCAAGCTGGTATATGATGCATGAAATCATTTCTCTTTAATCTCTCACTTTGTTTAGTTTTCTTATTAATGTTCATCAGTTCAGTTTTATTACTTGCATTTTAATTTCTCACTGGTTGACTTTGCAGGTGGAAATGGAGTAATGTTTAAGGTTAGTGAAGGATGTCAGTCAGGTTTTGAAGCAGCTCTTCAGATCAACCCAATTTCCTCCTCCAGATCTCATCTCTGTAAATTCTCCCCAGTATGTACTAACAAGTGAGCACAAATTGAGGTGTGCTTACTGACGTTCTGCTTGGCTGTTAACACTTGCGTGAGCAGTAACTTTTATGGCACCATTAGATAACTTGCCCTGTATTGAAGGAATATTTTACCTCCAGTCTGATCATGAGTGAGAGCAGCTTCTTAATGTGTTACATGTTCCCAGCCCCTCATCATAATATGAGCATATTTGCCTATATTTTTCAGTCCTGTGCCAATCCATTAGGCTAGCCTCTTCCCTCTAAGTTGAGACATCATTTTTGATTGAGTGCAAAAGCCTTTATTCTGAACTTAATCCTGTATTATCTGACCCTTTGGTAAATGGAGTTGACACTGTAAAAATGTTCTATTTCAATTCCATAACGTAGTAAGCACAGTAAACTAAGTTCGCCATGGATTGATAACCAAGGCATTTGGATGCGGCTATGTAATCTTGTTATTGATGCATTGTGTGGCCTTTGGTTGACCCATATGCTGTGTTAGATCAATTGCTCTCACATTACTGAAAAAATCAATGTAGGAAAATGGAAAAGAGGGAGGGACAGAGTTTAAAAAAAGATAAACTTGCTGTTCCAGTTCCGTGCCTTGCAAAGCAGCTCATGTTGAACTCTGTACATTTAACTGATTGCATGCTGCATGGAATGTGCTGGATTTCATTTGCTCTCTGGTAAGTAAGTATGGCACTGAATATGTTAACAATCTCAGCTGATTCTTCACTTTTCTGTTTTTTGTTCATCACAGTTTTATGCTTCCACTTTTCATGGTTCAGTTTTAAGCTTAATAAATCTAAATAAGAGTAGAAACAGAAATATTACAGCACAGAAAAAAACATTTAGTGCATCGTGTCTACACCAGCTGAACAAACAACCACCTATTCTAATCCCACTTTCCAGCATCTGATCCATAGCCTTACAGGATACAGTCCTCCAAGTGCAGGTCCAGATTCCTCCTAAATGAGTTGAGGGTTCCTGCCTGACTAGTGAACTACAATAAATACCTTTTGGATGAAAGTGTTTTTCCTCTTGTCCCCTCTAAGCCTTCTACTGGTCACCTCAATTCTGTTCCACTGGGACCTTTCCACTGGGGGAAACAGGCCTTCCCTATCTCCTATATCCAAGCCACTTACTATTTGTACACAGCCTCCTGTCTTCTAAGGAAAACACCCTAGTCTATCCATCTTTCCTTGCAGCTACAATGTTTAAACTGTGGCAACATTCTTATATAACTCCTGTGTAGTTTGTTAGAGCTATAGGAACATAGGAATAGAGTAGGCTATTAGCTCATCGAGCCTATCACACCATTCAGTATGATCATGGCTGATTGAACGTTTTGCTTCAATGCGTTTTACCCATTCCCATCCCAGCAACATTCTACACCACTGGTAATCAGAAATCTATCAATTTCTACCTTAAACTGAGCCTCCACATTTCTTCTCATTTCAGACTCAAGTGGCACTCTCCTTATTTTTAAACTGTGGCCCCGATTTTAAACTCCCCAGCCACACGAAACAACTTACCCGTGTCCATTCGAATGATCCCTGTCTATCATTCATTCTTCAGAACTCCAGAGAATGCAGACCGAGTGGTGCAGTGGTGGTGTCCTTACCTCTGAGCTAGATGGCCTGGGTTCAAGTCTCATCTGCCCCAGAGATGTGTCATAACACATCTGAACAGGATGATATAAAAAGAAACTTCACCACAGGGGGTGGGGTGCATTATTTCCTCCTGAAACTAATGATTTCTTATGGTACAGTGGAGGAGCCCCAGCTTACAGATCACAAGGTCAGGGTTCATGCTCCAGATGTATGTAATAACATCTCTGAACAGTTTGATTAGAACATATCTACTATGTTCATCAGCTGTCCTTTATCAATTGTGAAAATAATATCTTCAAAGAGCTCCAACAAGTTCATCAAAGATGATTTCCCATTTGCAAGTCCTTGCTGCCTGTGCCCAATCAAGTCTTTATCAACCAGGTGTCTGTTCATCCCATCTTCTATAATAGATTCCAGCATTTCCCCTACTACTAATGTAAGGTTATTAGGTCTGTAGCTCCCTGTCACTCTCTTACCTAGTGGGGTGACATAGGAATATTGGGCTGCCTTCCAATCCACAGTAATCATTCCAGAATTTATAGAATTTTGGAAGATCATCACCAATTCATTGACTATCTCTATAACCACCTCTTTGAACACTCTGGATGTAGACCATTAGGCCCTGGGGATTTATCAACTTTCAACCCCAATTACTTTCACCAGTACAATCTTCCTACTGATGCTAAATTTCTCAAATTCCTCATTCTTCTGAGCTATTCGTGTCTCCAGTTCTGACAGATTTCTGTTATATTCCTCAGTGAACAAAGATACAAAGTAATCATTTAGCTTCTGTGCCATTTCTCCATTTCCCATTTCAAATTCTCCTGACTGCCTGTAATGGACACACATTCATTTTAACCAAATGTCTCCTTTTTGCGTGGCTACAGAAGTTTTGACAGTCTGTTTTCGTTTTCTGCTAGATTGCTATCATTTTCTATTATCCATTTCATCATCAGCTTCTTGTTTCATCTTTGTATTATGTCCTTTCCCGTAATGTGGTGACCAGAGCTGTATACAAAACGTCATCTGTGGCCTAACCAGAGACTTGTATCATTCCAGTAAACCCTGCTTTTGTATTCAATACATTGCTCAATGATCGAAAGCAACCCATATACTTTAACACCTTATCTAACTGATCTGCCTCCTTCAAGGATCTGTAGGCATGCGCTCCAAGATTTCTCAGTTCTTCTACCCCTCTCTACCCTGCTGTTTATTGTATATTCCCTTGTTTTGTTTGCGTTCCCCAAGTGCATAAATTTCCATTTCTCCGGGTTGAAAACCATGTGCTATTTCTCCGCCAAATCAGTCATACATGGAAATCACCATGCTGTCCATAGCAATCCTGTTCACTAACAACAACACAGATAATATTGTGATCGTGAAATTTGCAGGCAACTTTCTTCCTATGTATAAGCGTAAAGCATTAATATATACCAAAGTCAGCAATGAACCCAGCAGTAGCCCTGTGGACTACCGTTGAAATTACTTTCCATTTGGAAAAACATCCGTCAACCATTATCCCTTGTTTCCTGTCACGGAACCAATTTTGGTTCCAACTCAAACAGATACCCCTGTACCCCATAGGCTTTATCATTTCTGACTAGTCTGTTTTATAGAACCTTGTCAAGTGCCTGACTAAAATTCATGTAGACAACATCAACTGCACTAGCCTCATAATCCTCGTCAGACATGACATTTCCTAACAAAACAATGTTGAAAAGTATTGATAAATTTCCTCTGAAGGCAGGAAAGCTTTATATTTGGTGTAGCCATTAGTACAGGCTATTTTTGCAATTCCAGGTCTTCTAACCCCAATCCCACCTCAGGTGTGCAGTTAAATAGAAAAATTTTCTTACACTTCTGGAAATTGGGTTCAATTTCAGGCTAAACCAATATAGAAAAAAATAGCTTATTCTCTCTGGTGGCTGTATATTACTATGTGAAAGTTAATCTAGAAAATCTTTAATCTGTTAGTATTATGTCATTTCCAAATGGACAGAAATAGACCGTTCAGCCCTCATGGTCATTACACTCCACATGATTTTCTCCCATCCATTCAGTTAACCACAACAATAGATTTATTTCTCCCTCATGTTTCTCTAACTTCTCTTTAATGTAAATTTAAATAATTAACATTGTGATAGTGAATTTGTACCTTCTCTGAATAAAGTAGCTTCTTTCGAATTCCTTATTGTATTTATTAGCAATAATTTTATACTATGGATCTTCGTTCTAGTCCTTAATTAGTAAATGGAAACATCTTCTACATTAATTCTGTTGAACTGTGTCATTATTATAAAGATTTGTATCAGATCACACCTCAGCCATTATCATTAACAGAGAAAAGTGTCCCAACCAATTCTTGCCAGGTACAACCTCCCAGAAATGATTAATAAAAATTGATATTTGATCAATTTCCTATTGGACAGAGGTGTAACTTGCTCAATATTTGCTTCTAATAAACACAAATTTGAGAAAAAAAAATCACCCTTCAAAGATTAATGTTAGATTGAAAAGAAAGAGGAGACAGATAAAATAGGAATCCACTTGGCAGAGCAGGGAAGGAGTAGCTATCATGTTCAGAGATAAAAGGTACTGCAGATGCTGGAGAATCCGAGATAACAAGCATGGGGCTGGATGAGCACAGCAGGTCAAGCAGCATCATAGGAGCAGGAAAACTCGACGTTTCGGGCCTAAACCCTTCATCAGAAACCAT